>PVIC010005369.1:0-58197 GCA_004025085.1 Thryonomys swinderianus
AGAGACAGGGTCTCGCTTTGTAGTTCAGGCTGGCCCTGAGCTCCCTATGGCAAGCTCACTCAGGCAAGCCGTCACGAACTCAGCAATCCTCCTGCCTCTGCCTCCCGAGTGCTGGGATGACAGGCGAGAGCTACCATGCCCGGCACTGTGGTATGTGGTATTGATTGCTGGTGGGTGTGAGTCTCCACGCCCAGCATTGTATGTGGTTACCGGGATCGAACTCAGGACCTTGCACTTGCGAGGCAGGCGCTGGAACCACTGAGCTAAATCTCTGGCCCTTTTGTTTATTATTTTGATTCACAATTTCAGTATGTCAGATTATGAACTAAGAAATAACATGTTAAGTATCAGAAAGAAGCTTATTAGGGAAGAGCAATACCTTTCATACAATAATAATGTCATTTGAAAGACACAGAATTTTTAATATTTTTAATGAACTATAACCTACAAGTTCATAATGAAAAATAGCAAGCTATCGCATGAATGTATAGTAAGTTGTTTAGCTTATTCAACCTTTAATAAGCATGTACCATATTAACTATAAATCTCCTTTTAATACTAGAGGTTCACCTTCAAGACAGGGTTAAGACAATTTTAAAAGTTTAGAATTGTAGTTAAAGTACAGGTAATAATACCTTACCAATATTTATTTTTTAGGTCTTTGATGATGGCAGATATGTTTATCTTGTTACGGATTTGATGAAAGGAGGAGAACTACTGGACCGAATTCTCAAGCAAAAGTGTTTCTCAGAACAGGAGGCTAGTGATGTACTGTTTGTAGTCACTCAGACAGTTGACTATCTGCATTGCCAAGGTGTAAGTTATGTTCTTCAACTATGGAAATGATGTCTTTGTGATAATATGTATAGGAACTGATATTGTGTAAAGGGAATTTCATTTTTCCTCATCTGTATATTTATATAGTTAATAGCCTAGTGAAATTCATGAAAAGTGGAGATTAGACATTAAGAAATTGGCGAATAATTTATTGTATATTCTCATGGCCTAGATGTAATAGCATATTCATTTTGAAAATGGTTTGAACTATATACATGTACCTAACTTTGCCTTTTAAACTATTAAACCTAATCAAGGTTAAAATTGAAACCTAAAACAATTAGCAAAGAACACATTGGGGATACTTTTAAATGATACTATACCTACCACAGAAAATTTGTAGCAGTTCCTTTAGTATACTAAAACTTTTGGATTCTAAATATTTAAAATATTAATGTTTCGTATTTTGTGACAGCTACTGGGCATGGTAAAGCATGCCTGAAATCCTAGCATTCAGGTGTGTGAGGCGGGGGAATTGCCTCAAGTCTGAGGACACCCTGGGCTACACAGTGAATTCAAGGTCAGCCTGGAATACATAGAGATCTGGCCTCAAAACAATTTTTAAAAAAAAGTTGTGATGGAGAAGCCAGCTTGTTATTTTGTAATTTCCTGTCTCTTGATAAAGAAGTCAGACGAATTTAGTTACACAAATACCAGCTTTCATTATATATAGCTGTGCAAACTCTCAAAATAGCAGTCATTTGCAAATTTCTGTTTGAATCATTGATAAGACTATATAGCAGACCCTTGACTTGCGAACTCGATCAGTTCCTGAGGGCTGGTGGCAACTAAGTCAGTGCAGCTGAGATCCAGATGTTTACCTGGGTACACACCATGGATAACTTAATTAACCCAAGTTGTTATTATGTAATACCAGTTTTAATTTAAAGGTCCGCTTTAATATATGTACCTTTTAACCATTAACAGTAAAGTGACTACTCAAAATTGACTGAAAATTATACATAAGCCACTTATAAATAAAAAAGCAAACTAATGATCAGTTTATGTGTGGCTTAATAGGATGTATTTTCTGTACTTTGAAATAAATTGTATTATGCTAAAGGAAAATAGTATTTTTATTATAATATCATCCCTCATCTGTTTTCCTCACTATACTCTAAAAGTTGACCAGAATTTTGAGAATTTTGAGAACATTTATGTGCCAGGAATTTTAGATTATTGCAGATTCAGATATGAGTTATACTTGTTCCTTGTTCTTAAAGAGTTTTCAGTGTTGTAAATTACTGATTAAATGTAAATTAACTGAAGTAGATACTAGTAGCAAAAACTTATCACGTAAAGAATTTCAGAGCTTTTCAATTTTTGTATTGTTTGTCCTTCATTTCTACTGTTTGGCTAAGACATCCTATTTTTTTTGAGACTTTCATGTACTGAAAACATGTTTTCTTTTACTCTATTGATAATAGTTATAATAGCTACTTTAAAATCTTTGTCATTTTCAGTGTGTTGTATTCAGCATTGATTGATTTTTCTTAAGACTGTTCTATTTTCTTGGCTCTTGTATATCAATAATAAATTATGGAGATATTTATATTCTGTTATTTTTCTCTAATAGCTATTAGTTCCTTTGTGTACATGGGTAATCTTGGCTGGCATGAATTGAAAATTCTTCATTTTTGAACAGCAATTCTGATGTCTTCATTTCTTTTGTTCTTATATGAACTGCTTTAATTTCCCACCACATTTTGATTCAGTGATCAGATCTGGGATTTATAATATTATAATATTTATAATATTGCTTCCCTCAGCATTCTGAATTATTCACCATCTATTTTCTGGTTCTTCAGGCCAGAAAGACTTTGGATTTGACAGGTGTTTTTATTATAATCAGCCATCAGCCCTGAACCTAGCTCAATGAAAGCTGTAGATACACTATAGAAATCTCCTCTTCCTGTATTTCCTCCTTAAACCAAATATATGCTGCATATCAGTCTGTCTGTTTCTATACATCTTCCCTTGGGTAGTTGATTTTCGTATTATATTTAGATCTTATAGTTATTTATTGTGGATAGGGGAATGTTGAGTAAGATCTTAGTCAAAAAATAGAATTAAAAGTGGAGATTAAAATGGCATAAAAATGGTATTTAAGCAGAAACTGGAATGTTGTTGGATAGAAATGATTTTTAATTTGTACATATTATACAGAAGAATAAATTTCATTTTTGGCACATTTACAATATACGTTGAAGATCATTTTTACCCCAGTCTCTCTTTCTTTTCCATCTCCTCACTCCCTTATTCTTTTTTTTTTTTTTTCCTGAGACAGGGTCTCGCTTTGTAGTTCAGGCTGGCCCTGAGCTCACTGTGTAGCTCAGGCAAGCCTCGAACTCAATAATCGTCCTGTCTCTGCTTCCCGAGTGCTGGCCTTATTCTTTTTTGATGATCTCCCCTTTATGTTCATTTCTTCTGCCTACCTCTCTCCTTCCCTCTACCTTTCTTTCCTTTTCCCTCTATTTCTCTCAAACTGTCTCACTTAAGATTCCTCATATGAGAGAAAACATATTTAAGTTAATGAGCCTAGCCTATTTGTTTTAATGTGATGTTCTCCTGATCTCATTTTCCTGAAACTGATGATTCTGTTCTTTCTGGCTGAATAATATGCTGTGTGTGTATTTTTTTTCATATTTCTTTCCTCATAAACTTTTTTTTTTTTTGAGACAGGGTCTCACTTTGTAGTTCAGGCTAGCCCTGAGCTCACTATGGAGCCCAGGCAAGCCTCGAACTCAGCAATCCTCCTGTCTCTGCCTCCTGAGTGCTGGGATTACAGGCGTGAGCCACCACAGCCGGCAGCCTCATAAACGTTTTTGTATTAACTAAGATCTTTAAGACTGCCTACAATTTCAAATTAGCATATAATTTTCATATTAGCATGTACTAATACAATAATTTATAAAATAAATAATAAATTAGTATATGATAATTATGCATATGTATGAGATTAACTTACTTTTATTATGGTGGATATTATACAGATTAATGACATAACAGATTTTAACAGATTTGGACATGTATATATCATAGTTTGATTTCTACTATTATATCTCTTACCTATCCTTATCCTCTTGTTCCCTACCTCTTCTTTAATAGTACTCTTTCCAATTTCATATTGTCTCTTTTACTTTAGATTCCACATAGGAAAGAAAATATATTTGTCTGGGTAGCTTGTTTTGCTTAAAATAATTATCTTCACTTGCATCCATTTTGTGCAAATGCATATGTTTTATCTTCACTATAGCTGAATAATTCAGCTTTGTGTGCATTATCACAGTTTGTCTATCCAGTCATCTATCAACTGGCAGCTAGACTTTTTTCCATATCTCAATTATTGTGAATGTGCAACAAAAATAGGTTATGCAGGTATGTTTTATAAGCTGACTTTATTTCTTTTGGATTTATGTATGATATTGGAGTGAGACATCTGTATCATACAGTAGTTACATTTTTAGTTTTTGAGGAATATCGACACTGATCTCCATAATGATTGTAATCATTTGCATTCAGATCACCAGTGTACAGTGGTTCCTTTTTCTCCACATCCTTACCAGCATTTATCTTTTTTCTATTCTTGATGATAGACATCCTTATTCATGAAAAGAAAATTGAATGTAGTTTTGAATTGTATTTTCTTAGCAGCTAAACATATTGAATATTAGTGTTACTACTTTTTAATTTTATTTTTATTGGTATGTGTTTACAGTGCAGATATTCCTTGGTTAACAACCTACTTGTTTAATGACTTCGAAATTGAAACTGAGGTGCACTGTTCAGTCTTAAGAGGTACCACTTGGACTTACCTTCCATCCTTTTTGTTCTTGGTACATTTTGTACATCTTGTTTATAGAGTCTCAGTGTCTTTCTTTGTACAGTAAGCCTTGTTTATATAGTAGTGTAATATTTGTTGATTGTATAGTATAGTTCTGTAGCTCTGTTTTGTTATATATTTATAGCACTGCATGTAAGAGTTTTAAAATAAAGCAAAATCATCGAGATCCCTTTGACCATTTTTTTGTTCTGAATATTGTAATATACATGCTATATACACTTCCTCATTTATTAACCAGTTCATTTAATGACATAGTAACAGAAATGGAACTCAGTAAATGAGAAATGTCTGTACATAATGTTTACATTTTTTGTGTGGAATTGGTACATGAACCTAACACATCTTGATTCCTTTTTTTAAATCCTCTTTTCAACACTTCCCTCCTCCCACTCCATATATTTACCCCCTTTCTATTAAGAAATATCTGTCTCCCACAAGGTGTAGTGGCTCATGCCTGTAATCCTAGCACTGGGGAGCCAGAGTAGGAGGATTGCCATGAGTTACAGGCTAGTTTGCGCTACATAGTGAGTTTAGAACCATTCTGGACTACAAAGAGAGACCCTGTCTTTAAAAAAAGAAAAAAAAACTATCTCCCTAGTACCTATTTTTAATATCTTATTTTGTCCTTTATAATTTGGGTTTCTCATATTTTTGAGAAGTAGCTGTTTGTTTTATACACCAAATTAATTGCTTGGGATTTGAATTTTAAGTCGGCCTTTTAGTTCTTTATACATACTGTCAGAAGAGTAGCGGCAGACATTTTCTTTGACTAAATAAGCTGTGTCTTTACTTTGTTGTTTCCTTTGCTATAAAGAAGCTTATAATTGGGTGCAGTACCATTTAGTGCTTCTTGCTATGATTTCTTATGTAATTGGATTCTCATTCAAGAACTTTTGACAAATCCCTATGACTTAGTATTTCCTCTCCATTTTCCTATAAAAGTTTCAAAGTTTCATATCTTATACTTGGATCTTGGATCTTGGATCTATTTTGTATTAATTTTTGTACAGAGTCATCTAGGGTCAACTTTCTCCATGGTGATACCCAGTTTTCCCAGGATCATTTGTTAAAAAGAGTTTGTATTCAACATGATTCTCCCACTGTTCTGGGTATCTATCTTATTGCATTGGTCATTGCTTCTATTTTTACCCTAGTACCATGCTGGTTTTGTTAATAATTACATAGTATATATATTTTTTAATTTTTTGAGTTATTTATTGGTACATTTTATATAAACATCATGATCGCACTTAACATTCAGAATTTGTACAAGTATATGACACGACAATTCTCATTTTTTCCCATTCTCCTACCAAACCTATAATCCAACCATCCCCCATATATATATATATACACTTTGTTTCCTTTTTTTGCCATCACATTTTTTCCTTCCCTCTCAATACTTACCCCTACTCTATTCCCTTTGTATATTTTCTATTTCACACTGTCATACATTCTAGAACTTATTTTCCTCTTTAGATTCTCATACCAGAGAAAAGAATAGGTCACTCATCTGTGACCTATTTATCTCATTTATGAGTGTGTCCTCAGTGTACGTCCATTTAGTATAAATGATTCAAACTTAGCATCTTTTGTGGCAAAGTAATACTCCATTTTATAAAAAAACAAAATAAAACATACCTTCTTTATCCATTATCCAGATGATAGGCATTTGGCTGTTTCTAAGATGAACTGATCACAAACTGAGCTGCTATACACATGGGTGCACACAGGTTGCTATGATATGAATCTTTTAAATTCTTTTGTGTATATACCTAACAGAGGAATAGCAGGGTCAAATGGAACCTTGAGTCCTAGTATTTTTGAAAATCTACACACTGATCTCCATAGTAATTACACCCACCAGTCCACATTCCCACCAACAGTAGAGAAGGGCCCTCCCACAATCTCCCCAGCATTCGTTGCTGGTTAATTTTACAATACCAGCCATTCTTTGTGAAGTGACATCGAATCCCAGTGTTGTTTTCATCTGCATCTCTTGAATGACAAGTGATGTTGAGCCTTTCTTCATATGCATTTTTGTTGCTTTTACTTCATCTGAAAAGTATCTGTTCATTTCACATACCTTTTAATTTCTTTATATATTCTACACAGTAGCCCTTTGTCTGAGAAACAGCTGGTAAATTTTTTTCCCATATATTTTGCTCTGCTAGTGGTCTCTCTTGCTATACAGAATCTTTTTTTTTTTTTGAGACAGGGTCTTGTTTTGTAGTTCAGGCTGGCCTGGAGCTTACTGTGTAGCCCAGGCAAGCCCTGAACTCAATCCTCCAACCTCTGCCTCCCGAGTGCTGGGATTGCAGGTGTGAGCCACCACACCCAGCATTGTGGTATGTGGTACTGATTGCTGATGGGCATGAATCAGCATGCCCAGTATTGTTTTATTTGGTTAATGGGGATCGAATCAGGGACCCTGCGCTTGCTAGGCAAGTACCAGAACAACTGAGCTAAATTTCTGGCCCTACAGAAGCTTTTTAATGAAATCCCATGTGTTGATTCCTTATACTAGTTCTCATGCTGTAGAGGTTTTCTTCATAAAGTCTTTCCCTAATCCGATCTCTCTAAAAGTTCTACCTAACCTGTTTTGCACCATGTTTAGTGTTTCTGTTTTAATACTTAGGTCTCTAATCCATTTTGATTTTAGTTTACGCATGGGAAGAATGATAGTTCTAGCTTTTTCCAGCACCATTTGTTAAAGGGGCTGTCTTTCCTCCATTGAGAATGTCTGGCTCCTTTGTCAAATACGGGGTAACAGTATATCTGGAGTTTTTTTTCTGGATCTTCAAATCTGTTCCACTGATCCTTGCATCTGTAACTTTGCTAGTACCACTTCCATTTTTATCACAATGGCTGTATAGTTTGAAGTTGGGGATTGTTATACCACACCATATCCTAGTGACCTAGAATTGCTTTTGCTATTCTGAGCCTCTTGTGGTTGCAGATGAATCTCTGGATTATTTTCTTTAGAACTGTGAAATATGTTGTTGGGAATTCAGTTGGATTTCCATTGAATCTATATAGTAGTTTTGGGACTATAGCCATTTTGATGACACTGGTTCTTCTTACCCCAGAATGAGAGATGTCTTTCCAATTTCTGATATCCTCTTCAATCTCTTTTTTCATAGTGCTATACTTTTAAAGGTAGAGATCTTTCACCTCCTTTTTGAGATTGATTCTGAGATAGTTCATGTTTTTGGATGCTACTGTGAAAGGGACTGACTGCTCAACTTCTCTCTCAGTGAGTTTGTTGTTTGTATATAAAAAGGCTACTGACTTTTGAGCATTAACCTTGTATCCAGATATGTTACTAAATTTGTCAATTAAGTCTAACAGCCTTTTGGTTGAATTTTTAGGTTCTATACAGAGTATCATGTCATCAGCAAATAATGACAGTTTGACATCTTCCTTTCCTGTCTTTATTCCTGTTTTTTTTCAATTGTCTTAATTGTTGTGACTAATGTTTTCAGCACTATATTGAACAGGTATGGTGATAGTGGAAATCCTTGTCTTGTTCCTTATCTTAGTGTGAAAAATTTCAGTTTTTGAACACTTAGAAGATGCTGGTTGTTGATTTCTCATAAATAGCTTTTATTAAGTGGAAATAAAGTCCATCTACTCTGATTTTCTTTAGGGTTTTGATCAAGTATGGGTGCTAGATTTTGTCAAATGCTTTTTCAGCATCAGTTGAAATGACCCTATGGTTCTTGTCCTTGAGTCTGTTAATATAATGTATTATGTTTATTGATTTACCTATCTTGAACCATCCTTGCATCCCTGCGATGTATCCAACTTGGACAGGGTGTATGATCTTCTTGATGATTCTGTGTATTGTTTGCCAATATCTTCTTACTGAGGAGCTTTGCATCAATGTTCATTAGGAAGATTTGCCTGTAGTTCTCTTTTTGGTTGGGTTTTTCTCTCCTTTTGGAATCAATGTAATGGTTATCAGCAAGAATGAATTTGGGAGTACTACTTCCTTTTCGATTTCATTAAAGAGTTTGAGAAGTAGTGACATTAACTTCTGTAAAGTTTGGTAGAATTCAGTAGGAAAGCCATCAGGACCTGGATTTTCTTTGTTGTTGGGTTTTTTATTACATTTTCAAATTTCACAGATTGATATTGAGGTGTTTAACACTTTTATATCTTTGTTCAACTTTGGAAGTTTATATGTGTTTAAGAGTCTATCCATTTCTTCTGCGTTTTCCATCTTATTGGAGTACAAATTTTCAACGTAGGTATTTATTATCCTCTAGACTTCTGCTGGATCTGGGATGATTTTCCCCTTTTTTAATAGTGTGGATTTGAGCTTTTTCCTTTGTTTGATAAGATTGACTGGGGAAGGAATAAATATGACTCTGAAAGAAATTAAAAGAGCATGTATATAGGGGGTGGGGAGGTGTGGGTGGGTGGGGATATGGGTAAAAATGAGAATTGACTGTGTCATATATTGGTACAAATTCCCCAATGTTATGTGTGATTGTGAGATATATATAAATTGTACCAATAAATAATTCAATTAAAAAAAGATTGACTAAGGGTCTGTTGATATTGTTTATCCTTTCAAAGAACCAACTCTTTGATTCATTGATTTTTTGTGTGTGTCATTCTTGGTCCCCATTCCATTGATTTCTGTTCTTATCCTACAAGGGATAACTTCAGTTCCTTTGAATTTACTTAAGCATGTTCTATTAAACTAGTATGTCATCTATTTTGGAGAATGATCCATGTGCAGCTGAGAAGAATGTATTTTCTGACTTTGTGGGATGAAATACTCTGTAGGTATCAAGTCCATGTGCTCAAAGGTTTGGTTCAGTTCAAGTATTTCCTTATTGATTTTTTTGTCCAGTTCATCTGTCTATTTGCAACCATGTATTACTGAGGTCCCCTACTACTATTGTATTAGTGCTTATCAGGGTCTTCATATCTGTTAATATGTGTTTTATATAGTTGGTGCATTAGAATTTGGTGCATAAACATTTACAAATGTTATTGCTTTCTCTTGGATAGTTCTGTGAACAAGAATATAATTACATTCTCTGTTTCTCTTAATCAGTTTTGACTTGAAATATATTTTGTCTGCAAATAGGATAGCTACTACTGCTTTGCTGTTTCCCTTCACATGGAAAATTGTTTTCCATCCTTTCAGTCTATGACTTTTTTTCTGAATTAGGAGTTTTTCTTGTGTGCAGGAAATTATAAGGTCTTGTTTCTTAATCCATTCTGCTGGTCTGTGTCTTTTAATTGGTGCTTTGAGTCCATTGATGTTAATCATTACAACTGTTATGGACTGATTTAGAGTTGTCATGTTTTCCTGTTCTTGGCTCTTTTAATTCTTTGCTTTTGCCCTTTTCCATTCAGTTTCTTGTCTTGTTCTTGGGGTTCTCTCTCCTGGGTTTGTATCTTTCATTGTTTTTTTTTTTTCCAAGATATTCTTTAGAAAGTTTGGAGTTAAAGTTTTGCATTTGTGAAGTTGTTCATGTGTGTTTATTTTTTGTCATGGAATTATCTCATTTCCCTGTCAGTTTTCAAAGATTGTTTTCTCCTGTAGATTGTATGGGCAGTAGCATGCAGATTGAAGTTTATTAGTCACAGGGAGATAGCTGCCAGCCCTTGTGTAGGTTCTGAGTATCTCAATAAGCTCCTACAGCTTTGAAGTCTGCAAGAGTCCAGGGTTTTAGGAGTGGAACTGACTCCACCCACTCACCAATGGCTGTAGTCAACGGATTCCCTCACTCTTCCAGTGTTTTCTTTGATGTGGCAAACTGGGTGGAAGAACTCACTGAAGGCCTCTGTCTAGATTCTAGTACCACAGCCACACTTATTCCTTGTCCACTGACAAGCAGGTGGTATCTCTGGAGGCTTTTCCATGTACAACATTTGTATCCAGTTTGGCCTACAAGCAAATGGGAATTCCAAGGTCTTCTGTTCTTCTCCTGCTCATTGAAGTGGTGTAGGCCTGAGCGTTGGTCAGTGTTTCCCAGCTTCCTTCTTGCTGAGACTCACTGCATGACCCCTGCTGCACCCTACTTACCCAGTCTGTCTCTCTGGGCCTCTGGTATGGTACCAGTGGCAAGAAAGTTGTACATCCGAGCACTGGTCAGTGACACCTGGCTCCCTTCTTGCTGAGATTCAATGCACCAAGAAATGTAGTCTAAAGTAATCCAATCTGATATAATCACTGACCACTGCTGACCTGGCACTCTTCTATTTAGTAAATTTATAACCAGATAGTATGGTATCTCCACCATTGTTCTTTTCTATGGAATGCTTTGGTGGTGTTCGGTCTTTCATAATTCCTCAAAAGCTTTATTTAATGTTTTTTCTGAAGAATGCCTGATATTTTGATCACCACGGCAATGAATCTGTACATCATGTTCAGAAATATAGCCATTTTAACAATATTGATTCTACCAGTGTATTACTGTCGAAAATATCTTCCTTTCTTATATATTCTTTAATTTTCATTATGGAAATCTTTAATTTCCTTGTTTATTTTGCTTTCTAGATACTTCTCCAGAGCACTTGTGAATGGAATTATTTCTTTGCATTCTTTTGCAGGGGTTTTGTCATTGATGTATAGAAAATTTATTGATAATTTTATGGTGATTTTATGTCCTACTATTTTGATGAATTGTTTATTTTTTATTTCTTTCTTTTTCTTGCCTAATTGCTGTGGGTAAAATTTCAAGTACTCTATTGAGCAAAACTGCTGAGAATAGATACTCGTGTCTTTTTCTTGTTTTTGTGGAAATGCTTATTTATTTTCACCTTTCAGTATGATGTTGGGCATGACTTTGTTGTACATAGCCTATTATGTTGAGGTGTGATTATTAAAGGTGTTGAATTTTTTAATCTTATTAAAGGTGTTGAATTTTTGAAGGCTTTTCCTACATCTGTAAACATGATGCAATGTTTTTAATCCTTGAATCTTTTACATGTTATATTATATTCATTGATTTATTTATGGTGAACTATCACTGCATTTCTGGAATGAAACCAATTTGGTTATAGTATATGATAATCTTAATATCTTCCTGAATTCCATGTAAGAAATATACTGAAGATCTGTGTTTGTCATCAGATTATTTTTTAATTGAATCTGCCCAGTTGTGAGATCAGGGCAATGTTTATTTTCATTGAATTTGGAAACATACCTTTACATTTTTTTTTTTTTTTTGAGACAGGGTCTCACTTTGTAGTTCAGCCTGGCCCTGAGCTCACTATGGAGCCCAGGCAAGCCTCAAACTCAGCAATCCTCTGTCTCTGCCTCCTGAGTGCTGAGATGACAGGCATGAGCCACCACGTCTGGCACTGTGGTATGTGGTATTGATTGCTGGTGAGCATGAGTCACCACACCCAGCATTGTATGTGGTTACCAGGGATCGAACTCAGGACTTGCGCTTGTGAGGCAGGCACCAGAATCACTGAGCTAAATCTCCGGCCCACCTTTTCATTTTAATCAAGTAGTGATGGTGAAAATCCAGGTCTGCCTTAGCCAACTGCACCCCATGCCAGTTTCCTAGGTCCCGAAAGAGCCCTTGGTCCTCGGTAGACTAAGTCAAGACAAAGGCAAGTGTTGAGCTAATGAGAGCATCCCACAATTGGATATTGCCCAGTCCTCCTCAATATTGAGCCCTCCTCAGACAATCATAGACCAAATCTCCAGTAGCCACTGATCAAACCTCTCTCACTGCTTGTGCTATATAAGACACCACACTGCATTCATTAAACAAAGGCATTCCAGAAACCTCCCCAGAGTCCAGTGTGCATTTGTGACTCTACGCCTCACCCTCCTGTGTGCATCTCCGTGATGAAAACAAAGTAGTTTTAGGAGCATTGATGTTAGTTTTTTTTTTTTAAAGGTCTGATATAATTAAGCAGTAAAATCATTCAGTCTTGGGCTTTCCTTTGTTGGGAAACTTACTACTTCCAATGCCTTACCTTTTATTGACTTTGTAGGATTTTTATACTTTTGGATCAGTTTTGATTGGTCATGTTTCTCTAGATATATATCCATTCCTTCTAGATTTTCCAATTTATTAAAATGTTTTCAAAATAGTTCCTAATAATCTTCTGGATTTCAGTTGTATCAAATGTAATAGCCCCCATTTACTTCTTTGGTAATAGCTCCATTTGTCTTTCCTTAGTTTAGCTAATGGTTTGTCAGTCTTTTTTTTTTTTTTTTTTCAGAGAATGAACTGTTTCAGTGCTTTTCTTTGTATTGTCCTTTTAATATATTTCATAATGTAAGCTCTCTTATTTCTTTCCTTCTATAGGTTTTATGTTTGATTTCTCCTTGTATTTGAAAGCCCTTGAGATGTATTGTTAGTTAATTTACTTGAGATATTTTTTTAATGTAGGTACTTTTAGCTATAAAATTTCCTCTCAGAACTTTTAGTGTATCCCATACATTCTGGTATACTGTGTTTCCATTTTTCTTTAATTCTAAGATTTAATTGTGTTTTCTTCCCTAATTTCTGCCATGTATTAGGTTCAAAGGTGTAATCTCTGTGTTTTCATATAATTTCTGTGGTTTCTTTTATTGGTTTCATATTTCTGTCCATTGTGATCATGGTATTATATGAGATTATTTCAATTAGTTTATATTTAAGATTTGCTTTATGATCTAAAATATTGTCTGTTTCTGGAGAAATTCCCATGAGCTATTGAAAAGACTATATGCTATGTATTTGGCATAGTCTATAGATACCTACTTAGTCCATTTGATGAGCAGTATTATTTAACTTGGATATTTCATTATTGATATTTTCTATAAATGACCTGTTGTGAGTAATATAGGTCACCATTATTACTTTATTGTGATTTCTTTCTATATGTCTAGGTGTCCTTGTTTATGAAGTTTGTGGTATATATATTTACAATTGTTATATTTTCTTGGTAGTTTGTTTACTTTTCAATATATATTGATCTTCTTTATATCTTCTATTTTGACTTAAAATCTGCTGTGTTGTGTGTGAGCATAGGTACTTCTACTTGTCATTTTCCACTCTTATTTTCTGTCAGTGTATGTCTTTATGGATTAAGTAGCATCCTTGCATCTAGAACATTGTTGCATCCTGTTTCTTAATCTTGTATTTCAATTGGAGATTTACTTTCAGGGTTATTAATGAAATGTATATATTAATTCTTAAATTTTACTGATATTTTTGATGTTTGATTCCTTCTTACTAGTCATTTGCATATTTATTTTTCTTCCTGCTTTCTTTATTGAGTTCATTGGTACATTTTAGATACACATCATGATCACATTTAACATTGAAAAATTTGTAACTGTGCATGATATATCTTGATTCTCTATGTGGTATTCCTTTAAGTATTCTCTGTCATGCTAGGATAGTGATTCCTCTAGTTTCTGCTTATCTTAACGTGTTTTTGGGGCTTTTGACATTTTATGGTACAACCTGGGAACTTTTTTTTCTGGTCATATCTGTTTGGGATGGTTAATTCTTCCTATACCTAAATGTCCATGTATTTCTCAAGATTTAAGAATTTTTCCTGCATTTTTTACTTAATGGATTTTAGGTCTGTAGTCTACATTTCTATTGTTTGTTTTTTTACTCATGTCTCAGATATGCTGAGTGTCTTGTTCATACTTTTTCTTCCTTTCTGAATGTGACGTTTTATCTGCCTAACTTTAAGCCTCAAAGTTCTATCTTGAGCTTGATCTTAACTATTGGTAAGGATTTTAATTTAAAAATTTTTTTAATTGAGCTTTTCACTCTCAAAATTTCTTTTTTCTTTTTCATAATCTCTGTATCTTTATAAAATATTCTTTCATATCCTTTATATCTCCTTTATATGACTCATTTTAATTTCCTTTTATATTAGTACATATTTGTAATACATAATGGTTATAATTGTTGTGGGGAAATGATAATTCTTTAATAATTAAATTCTCTTTCTTCTCTCTCTTTCTTTTTTCATTTCCTACATTCCTTTCCTTCATGGCTACTTCTCATTCTTGGTCCCCTTCCCATTTTCAAAAGTTCTATTTTTGTCATTTCCCCTTTCAATTCTTTTTATTTTACATTTCCTATCTTTTTAATTCATTGATCATATTGTAATCATTCTTTTGAATTACATACTATTTTGTTCATTTCAATATTATTGCAATCACTTACTGTAGAAATGGTAAATTTTGGAGAATCCATGTTGCTTTTTTTTCATATTTCCTCAAGTTCTATATTGTGTTTTACACATCTGTGGGGTTGGACTTTTCTTATCCTTTTATGAGTTTTCTTAGAGGGAAGATTGCTCTTGACCGTATGTCCTAAGGGGACTTTACTATGTATTTTCACTGTGGCTCCTTTGTCTAAGATTAGTGCAAATTGACATAGTATGTGCTTTGTCATAGCCTGAGTGACCCACTTTCTCTATAAATCTGGAAATGGCATCTTCCCTCTATTAAGGCAGATACACTTCAAATAGCAGTATATGTAGGGTGTACTGTCTCTAGATTTTTCTCTAGTTTTGTCAGGAAAACCTTGTCTCAAAGATAAATGGAGTAATCTGGGATGTTCTGTAGGTATATTTAAAAAACATTGTTTCTTTCACTGTTGTTATGGGAGTAAATGTCCAAATTCAAGACTTCAAAGCTCACCTCCTACTTTCAAGTTGTGCTTTCATGGGCCCAGTTTATTGGGGGGAGAATTTTATAACCCTAGTTTAAGTTAAAGTATCTTCTTATATTCAAGTCAGTCAGACTGTTTTGGCTTAAGTCAGGGGACTTCTCTGCCATGGATTACCTCAGCAGTATAGTACCCAGCCTGTGTACTTAAACGCCAAACTTAATCCCCAGCATTGCATAGAGGGGAGAAAAAAATGGCAGTTTCCACATGTAAACAAACCTAATCTATCATTAGAATAAAAATAAGATCACAAGCACAACATCCATAACCAGAAGAGATACAAGAAAGATAATATACAATATACTAATAAGTTAAAGAAACAAAGAAGAAGAAAACAAATAATTTAAAATAAAAATTGCACAATTGATGAATAAAGAGGAATAAAAAGATGGGGAAAATGGAAAGGAAGGAGTGAGATAAAATCCAAATGAAGAAAAGGAAAATAAAATAAAAGTATAGAGTCAGTATAAGGAAAATAGTAAAAAACATTTAAAATTAAAAAAAAATATGATTCAAACTAAGATGAGCGAGGAAAAGAACAGAACAAAAACAAAAACAGAAACTAAGTTATTCTGCCTAAAGAATTTGATTTTGAGGCCAGATGCCTGCTACTGCAGACAAGTAGGGACAGGGAGGGCTGTGTGACTGGTGCTGGTGGGAAGGTATGCCCACGACATTGTTGCTGCTGCTTGGCCCTGTGGTTCTCTGAATTTTGCTCTGCTCCAGATGCCTGAAGAAAAATGTGGGCAAGTAGGGACAGGCAGGGCCACGTGACCGGTGCTGGCAGGAAAGTTTCTCCATACCATTTTTTCTGCTGCTCAGCCCAGCACTTCTCTGAATTGTAGACTGTGCCAAACACCTGAGGGAACAAAGCAGGCAAATAGGGACAGGCAGGGCCATGCGACTAGTGCTAGTATGAAGTTTTGTCCATGCCATTGTTGCTACTGCATGGTTCTGCACTTTCGTGAACCATGGACTATGCCAGAGGGCTAGGTAAATGAATTAGGCCATTAGGACCAAGCCAGGTCACCGGGGTGGTGCTGGCATGAAGGCTATTGAATGCCACTCAGATCTTTATCTTTCCTGCCAACTGGACAGTGCAAGAAGCCTGCTGAAGTAGACTGAGTGGGGCACAGTGTGGTCATATGTTGGAACCTGGCAAGAAGGCTCTGGACACCATCAACCAGCACTTGGCCCGCAGCTTTTGTGTGACCAGGGCATGACCATAAAGCATTGGAATTTCTATTTCACTGTGGACCCAACTGACATGCCTGTTTCATGGGGTAGAGCCTCCTAAGTCACCAGCTACTTTGCTGTGGACTGTGAATAAGTATAACAGTGGTACTGGAACCTAGACAGATGCCCTCAGTAAGTTAGTCTACCTAGTCCACCACATCAAAAACCACTGGAATAGTGAAGGAATCATGTTGACTACAGCCCAGAACTGAGATTACTCAAGGGCCATTAAGATCAAAATAGACAACCCAGGAATTAGTTATCTCTTATAGGTTCCAATTACTAGGAAGAAAGAGACTAGCAACAAACATTGCTCAGACAGCAGGCATAAAATTTAACTGATACAGGCAATGCCAAAGAAATCAAAATGAGAAAAAGTTCAAAAACCCAGATACAAAGATATCCACCACAGGAGAATTTAGGGAAAGGGGAAATGGAGTACACTGAAGCTCAGTCACCAGGACTCTCTGAGATGGTAATAAAAACAGATCTAGTAAAATGGAAATCAGAACTGATCTGTGAGATGAAAACAGAGATACTGGCCAAAGTGAATGATATGATTAATAATGCTAAAGAAGAGATCAGGAGCATGATAGAATCAGAGATAACAAAAGAAATAGAACCTTTTAAACAGCTTCAAGGAGAGTTCCAGGGGATCAAACATGAGAATGAAAGTTTGTGAAAAAGAATGAATGAAGCTGAGGACCAAATGTCAGACCTAGAGGACAGGATTGCAGCCATGAACAGGAAAGGAATAATTTATGGAAATTGCCAAAGGATCATGAGAAATCAATCCAACAGCTCTTAGACCACTCAAAGAATAACATAAGATGGATTGCAGTCACTGAGAAAGCAGGAGACAACACAAAAAGACATAAAAAGCCTGATCAGAGATATAATGGCAAAAAACTTCACAGGAAAAATAAAACAATTGGATATACAGTTAAGCAAGACATTCAGGACTCCTCATGGCCATGATATTAAAAATCTACAGCTAAGCATATAATCATTAAGGTTTCAGATGTCCAACAAAAGTGAAATACTGAAAGCAGTGAGGGAAAAGAAAAATAACAACAACAACAACAAAACACATAAAATGGGAAGCCCAATAGGATCACAGGAGACTTTTCAGACGAGATCGGGTGCATTCAGGGTGGTATGGCTGTAGACAGAGACTTTTCAATGCAAACAGAGTGCAAGGAGAGCCTGGAGTGAAGTGTTTCATATACTGCAGCAAAACAATTTCCAACCTAGATTGATGTATCCTGCAAAACTGTCTTTCAAAATTGATGGGGAAATAAGATACTTCCACAACAAAGAACACCTCAAAAACTTCACAAACACAAAGGCTGCACTCCAAAAAATGCTAAGAATATCTTGGAAAAAAAATGAAAGTCACAAAAGTCATGAGACCTATCAGAGTGAATCAATTGGGCAAGAGAAGAAACTGAGTGGAAAAGGGTAAAAGCAAAAAATAAAGGAGCCAAGAAAAGAACAATATCATGAAAGATGTAAATCAGGCCATATCAGTTATAATTATTAATGGCAATGGCCTCAGTGTACCAATTAAAGACACAGACTAGCAGAATGGGTCAAGAAACAAGATCCTACAATGTGTGGCATACAAGAAACACACCTACTTCAGAAAGAAAGCCATAGACTGAAAATAAAAGAATGGGAAACAATTCTTCATGTGATAGGAAACTGCAAAAAAAGAAAGAGTAGCTATCCTATCTGCAGATAAAATTGACTTCAAACATAAACTAAGACAAAGGACAGTATATTCTCATTAACAGAACATTCCAAGAGAAATGACATATTTATACACCAAATTCTAATGCACTCAACTATATAAAAGAAATCTTATTGGATATGAAAAGGTAGATAACCACTAATTCAATAATGGTAGGGAATTTCAATATGCCACTGTCACAAATGGAGGGATCAATTGGACAAAAAATAAGGATATATTGGAGCTAAACCAAGCTTTTGAACGAATGGACTTAATTGATGGCTACAGAGTATTCCACCTCACAAAGTGAGAATATACATTTTTCTCAGGTGCTTATGGGTCATTCTCCAAAATAGACCCCATGCTAATTCATAGTATATGTCTAAGTGAATGCAAAGGATTTGGAGTTGTCCCCTGTATACTGTCAGCCATAGTGCCTTGAAACTGAAGCTCAATAGTAAAATAAATTCCAAGATCCTTACAAACACATGGAAATTGAACTACTCAATGCTGAACAACCAATGGGTCACAAAAGAAATTAAATAATTTCTTCAATTAAATGATAACCCCAGTACAACATACAGGAATTTATAGTACACAATGAAAGCAGTTCTGTGAGGGAAGTTCATAGCAGTCAATGCCTACACGAAGAAAGCAGAGAAAGCTCACAATCTAATGCTGAACCTCAGGCTACTAGATAAAGAGGAGCAAGGGAAAGCCAAAGCTCATACTAAAGAGGTGTTTATAAAGATCAGAACAGTAATCAATTCAATGGAGACTAAGAGAATGATACAAAAAAAATCAATGAATTGAAGAATTGGTTCTTTAGAAGGATAAAACTGAAAGACCCTTCTCCAACCTTATAAACAAGGGAAGGAAATGGCTCAAATCCAGGCTATTAACAATGAGAAGGGGTAAATCGCACAGAACCAGCAGAAGTCCAGAGGATAATGAACACCTACTCTGAAAATTTGTACTTCAGTAAGATGGAAAATGTAAAAAAAAAAAAAAAAAAAAAAAAAAAAGGATTTCTTCATACATATGAACTTCCCAAGGTGAATGAAGAAGATATAAAATGTTAAAATGTTAAACACTCCAATATCAATCTGAGAAATTGAAAATGTAATGAAAAACCTACTGACAAATAAAAGCCCTGGTCCTGATGGCTTTACTGCTGAATTCTACAAAACTTTAAAAGAAGGCTTAGCACCACTACTTCTCAAACTCTAATGAAATTGGAACGGAAGCCAAGCTCCCAAAATCACTCCTGGAAGTAGCCATTACATTGATTCCAAAAGGAGAAAGAGACCCAACCCAAAAACAGAACTACAGACCAATCTCCATAATGAACATTGATGCAAAAAGTCCTCAGTAAGATACTGGCAAACAGAATACCGAGAATCATCAAAAAGATCATACAACTTGACAAAGATGGACTCATCCCAAGGATGCAAGAATGGCTTAAAATATGTAAATAAGTGTATTACACTATGTTAACAGACTTGAGGATAAAAGCCATATGGTCTTCTCAACTGATGTGGAAGAAGCATTTGACAAAATCCAACACCCATACATGATTAAAACCCTACAGAAAATTGGAATACATGGACTTTATCTCAACCTAATAAAACACTTTATGAGAAACCAACAACCAGTATTTTTCTAAATGGTCAAAAACTGAAACATTTCACACTAAGATCAGGAACAAGACAAGGATGTCCACTATCATCACTCCTCAATATAGTTCTGGAAACATTAGCCTTAGGAATTAGACAAGAAAAAGAAATATAAGGAATAAAGATAGGAAAGAAAGTTAAACTGTTCATATTTGCTGATGACATGATACTCTATGTAGAAGAACCTAAAAACTCAACCAAAAGACTCTTAGATTTAATTGGCAAATTTAGTAACGTATCTGGATACAAGCTCAGTGCTCAAAAGTCAGTACCCATTTTACATACAAACAACAGACTCACTGAGAGAGAAATTGAGGAGTCAATCCTGTTCATACTAGCATTCAAAATAATGACATATCTCAGAATCAGTCTAACAAAGCAGATGAAACACCTCGACTCTGAAAACTACAACACTCTGAAAATGGAGTTTGAAAGGATATCAGAAAATGAAAAGACATCCCTTGTTCCTAGATAGAAAGAACTATTATTGTCAAAATGGCTATACTCCCACAACTATTGTATAGATTCAACACAGTACTGATTAAAATCGCATCAGTATATTTCACAGATCTAGAGAAAATAATGAAAAACTTCAACTGGAACCACGAGAAACCTAGAATAGCAAAAACAATTCTAGGAAGCAAGGACATGGTCTGGGGATATCACAATCCATAACTTAAAACTATACTACAAACCACTATGATAAAAGTGGTATGATACTGGCAAAGTAACAGACCCAAAGACCAATGGAATAGAAGATCCAGAATCAGCTTCAGATACACTGTGCCACCTCATCTTTGACAAAGGAGCCAGTTATCCTAAATGGAGGAAAGAGAGCCTCTTTATTAAATGGTGCTGGAAATACTGGGCTTTAATTTGCCAAAGACTAAAGCTAGATTTATCTCTTTTAATGGTAATAAATTAAAATAAAAGTGGATGTGAGACCTAAATATTAAAACAGAAACACTAAACCCTCTGCCAAACAGGTTAGGTAGTACTCTTGGACGCATTAGCTTAGGGAAAGACTTTATGAACAAAAATTCTATAGCATGAGAACTAGCAGAAGAAATCAACAAATGGGATCTCATCCTATTAAAAAGCCTCTGCACAACATAAACCACTGGCAGAGTGAAAAGACAACAAGCAAATTGGGGAAAAAAATTTACCAGCTGTTTCTTAGACAAAGGACTACTATCTAGAATATACAAAGAGCTTAAAAAAATCACCCCCACATTTAAAGACCCAATTCAAAAATGGGCATCTGAGATGAACAGACACTTTTCATAGGAAGAAGTAAAAGCAGCTAAGAAACATATGAAGAAATGTTCAGCATCACTAGTCATTTGAGAAAATGTCCTTTTTATTTTTTTTCAATTTTCATTTTTTATTAATAGCTGTTTGCAGCACATAATGCTCACAGTCTATGTGGGGAGTTGGTACATGTACATAACACATCTTAATTCTGTTTTATAATTGCAATTTTCTTTCCCTGCAAACACACACGCACACACACACATCACAAATATTCAGTTAGCTACAGAAATTTAATATATTATTTTGTATTCAAGGTTGTTCATCGTGATCTTAAGCCCAGTAATATTTTATACATGGATGAATCAGCTAATGCAGATTCAATTAGGATCTGTGATTTTGGATTTGCAAAACAACTTCGAGGAGAAAATGGACTTCTCTTGACCCCATGCTACACTGCAAACTTTGTGGCACCTGAGGTATTCTTTAAAAATTTTAACATTTACCTTTCATTCTTTTCCTTTATTAAATGTTTATAAAGTTGTGTAGATGGTATTGTAGACAAGTTAAAGTTATTTTGTTAAGTGTGACACTCTTTATTCTAACAGTTCTTAATATAAATAGTCTAATATCTAGCATCTAAAATCAACAAAAATATAATAAGCAGACCTTTTATTCTACTGAATTGTATACTTAATTCAGAATTATACCATTTCAGAACTGGTAGAGTAATGAAGGCCACAAATTTACCACATAGTTTTACATATTTTAAATGAGGAAAATGAGGCATCAAACACAAATATTACTTATTCATGACCTGGCATCCACTGAATAAAACAGTCAATTCATTCTGTAGATAATTTATATCAGTTAATATTGTATGTACCTTTTTGTGGCAATTCCATCCCTGATTGGTTTGGATCTGTAACTCTCAGAGAATATAGCCTTAAAAGTTATTTTTTAAAAAGAAACAGATTTTTTTACAGGAAAAAAATCACTGATATGTAGATTTTAGGCTGTTGTGGTGTAGACCTAACATTATCTACTGAAAGTCTTAGATGTGTTCGAAAGTTGATTAGATTTTTAGATTGGTACACTCACCAGTGGATTTGCCTCTTTTTTTAATTGCATTCTTTATTGGTATACTTTGCATATATCTCACACTCACAGATAACATTGGGGAATTTGTACCAATATATGACACAGTCAATTCTCATTTTTACCCATATCCCCACCCACACCTCCCCACCCCCTCTATACATGCTCTTTTATTTTCTTCCAGAATCATATTTATTCCTTCCCCTCATTACATCCCCCACCAAATTTCCTTTGGAAATTTCCCATTCTGAAAAGATTGTCATACTACTAGAGCTCATTTGCATCTACCGGTGCTCATATCAACGAGAAGATCTGGTATTTACCTATCTGTGCTCTATTGATTGTCTCTTGATAAATCCATTAGTTCATATGCTATTAGGAATGGCTTCATGGAGGGGATCTGGTTACTGGGAATGTGATGTGGAATGGTGTGTTCTTGTCCCCACCTCTTCCTTCCTCTCTGTGCTTCCTGGCCATCATAGTTCAGGCAGCTTTCCTCCACCATGCTGTTTCGACCCTGGAGCCAGCTGGCTGGGAAATTAACCCTGAGCGAAAAAATACTACTCCACCTTCAAGTTGCAGGTGTTGAGTATTGTTTTTCAGCAACAGTATGAATAATGCATAGGGGACAAATTAGGATAGGTGAGGTTGAGGTTGGCTCAAATACCATTTTCCCATTTGGAAATTTTCAGGCATCTGATCTTAGTGGTACGAGCTATGACCCCAGCATCATGGCATTGTACATATAAATTTCTTAAAAGTTTTGTTTGTAAGTCAAGAATTTTTCTTATGTGTTGTGGACAATGATAACCAGTATATGTTGTTGATTGTGCAATCTCAATCAAAATGCCTAAAACTTCAGGTTTAAAAATTGAATTTGCCATGCCAGAGGAAAAGCAGAACAAAATAATTTGAAGATGAATTCCTCTCTCATATTCAAATATTAACTACTAGCTTTTTTGAGCTAGTCTTTCATTTTACTGTTTTTTTTTTTTTTTTTTTTTTTTGAGACAGGGTCTTGCTTTGTAGTTCGGGCTGGCCCTGAGCTCACTATGTATCCCAGGCAAGCCTGGGACTCAGCAATCCTCCTGCCTCTGCCTCCTGAGTGCTGGGATGACAGGTGTGCGCCACCACGCCCGGCACTGTGGTATGCGGTATTGATTGCTGGAGGGTGTGAGTCTCCACACTCAGCATTGTATGTGGTTACCAGGGATCGAATCAGGACCTTGCGCTTGCGAGGCAGGCGCCAGAACCACTGAGCTAAATATCCGGCCCATTTTACTGTATTTTTAAGGCAACTATTAGAAAAAATATTTTTTTTTTTTTACTACTGAACATAGAAAAACGTAGAAAGGTAACTTTCTAATATGAAAATTTATTTTAAAATTTTTCTCAAACTTGCTTTACAATGTTAGTATTGAAGTACAGGAATATAAGCCTTGTAAGGCTTTTTGTAAGCGATTTCCCCATAGAAATTATTCATATGTTCAGAGAGTAGTAAATCTGTATTTTAGTGAAATTCACAGAACAATGAATGTACAAGTTCTTACCACTTTACATTGGACAAAAACTGTTTTTCAAAATAAAAATTTGGACACTAATCCAACAAGGGGGTAATTGTGTTACCACTTGATGCATGATATAAGGGATTGGACAATAGAAAATATTAGTCTTTTGGGATATTTCAGTGGTTTTATAAGACAAGATAAAATATTTGCAGTCAGGGCTTTTTGATGTATTCCCTTTTAAATTATAATCAGAAAGTCATCAGACAATTGAATAAATGATAGCATTTATGGGGCTGTGCATTAATTATTTCATCACAGTGCATAAAGTTTCCTGAGTTTGCTAAGAAAGCTAATTATTATAATTCTAGATTAACAGAAAAGAGTGACTGTTCACTCTGTCAGATATATATCCTTTCAATTAATCTCATGAGATTTATTTCATAGATTTTCTTTCACATGTGCATATGTCATAAGTTAATACATCTCCAAATTTATTTTATCTTTTTATGAAACTAAATCCATTCTATTATTCAACTGATATTTAATGCCTCCTAAGCTCTACAAACATTCCTGAGTTAATAGAGCTTGTACTACAGCTGAGGAATGTGGTATTTGCAGCTCTTGATAAAACTGAAATTGTTCTCTGTAGCTCTGGGGTGCCATGTTTTACTCCAAATGTCAAGTAATTTAAAATCCCGAGCAAAGATAATAAGAATTTCTGTGTATGCTCCTTTTGGCAGATGTGGGAAGCCAAATGAAAGAAAGGGTTATCACATTGACTTCTTCAAGTATGACTTTTTTTCTCTGTATTTTACTTGATACAGGTAAAAACATTGTGAAACACAGCCCTTGTACTATACATGTTTCATTCATTCTGGTTCATTATCATGTTTCTTTTATGATAACATATTCTCACTCTTGTAGGGCATTGAGACTAGCTATGGAACAAAATGTGAGTTGCCACTTCCTCCATGTAAAATTGTTTAAGTGTATGCTAAATCTAAATCTAGTTTTCACAGTTAGCCCTAATTAAGTAATAAGATACATCCCATGTAACTCTTTCCTTCTCATGACCAGGAAAGTTATGGAAATATGGGGGAGGTACTGTATTTTCTTTTTTGAGACAGAGACTGGATTGTCCAGACTGTCTTCCAACTTCTGGGCTCAATTGATTCTCCTGTGTTAGCCTCTTGTGGAACTGGGACTACTGGTATGAACCAATGTGACCTCCAAGGCTATGGCAATATAAAATTACCAGTAGGTGACTTGATGCTTAACCCTCATTTGTCTGAACTAGTGGCCCTTCAGAGTAGCACTGAATCATCAGGGACATTTTCAAAAGCATTTTGAGGGAAAATGTGTGATTCTGTAGAAGTAGAAAAGGCAATAAGAAAAAAGATACAGTATTCTGCTACAAATCCTCAATATGGAGTGTAATTGTGATGTGTATATATAATGTACCAATAAAATGTACCAAATAAATAGTAGAATGTCAGTACATACATTGGCTACAAAGACAGTAACCTACCAGTTTCCAATAAGCATAAATAAATGAATAAAATAGGATACAGGAATCAAAATCAAATTAGCTTTACAAAAAAAAAGATACAGTAATAAAAACAAAGGTTTAGTTCATTACAAAAGCATGGCAATTTACATTTATTATGATGTAAATAGCGTATCTCTACATTGTTATTTATTAGGACCTTTAGAGTACTTGTATTATTTATTTAAGACAGCTATTTATGCTTTTTTGGCTTCTTTAGCTTCTCAGTTTTGCTCGTGTTCTTATAAATATATTTGAGGAGGAAAAACACATATCTTAAATTTTAAGTTAGTTATATACTCATTATTAATGCCTCACAATTGTCAAGATCAAATGTTAATAGTTTATTTTTCTGTTAATGAAAATTTCATGTTGTTTATGCAATTCCCAGTGTAGATGCATTAATAACGTTTCTACTTTGTTCTTGTGCCTAGAGACTTTAACACTGACCTTGTTTATGTAAGTGAAAAAGGTAGCTTCACTTCTTTATTTCTCTAACAAGCTGTATTAACTTCATAGAAAAATGTCACCTGAATAGGTAGTAAAAACTATTATTTGGCCGGGCGTGGTGGCTCACGCCTGTCATCCCAGCACTCGGGAGGCAGAGGCAGGAGGATTGCTGAATTCAAGGCTTGCCTAGGCTACATAGTGAGCTCAGGGCCAGCCTGAACTACAAAGCGAGACCCTGTCTCAAAAAAAAATATTATTTGATCTTTATTGAACCTGGTCCCAAGAGCAAAACCAGTTATGTCAATTATGGTATAAAAATAATAAATCTATTAGAATTTACCAAGTGTGAGTTTGTAGTCCAAAAATATGCTACTACTTTCTACATCAGTCTTTTGTGTAAACTTGCCTTAATTTTCTAAAAGCATATATTATCCTACCATCTCTTCTGTAGTAAGGAGCCAGTTATCATAGGTACCAAAGTTATGGACTCTAGAGTCAGAATATCTGCTTTACTTCTGAATAGTTTTGTGATGTTGGACAAGGTAAGTAACATTCATCTCAGTTTCCTCATCTTAAAGATTGGAATGATGATATCAGTGTCAACATTAAGAGCATTAGTACCACATATGATACTTTGTCTATTATTAATCTTAAGTTTAGGTGTTTGTATTACTGGTTTCCTAAGAAGAGAGAAAACTCATTGAGGTCAAGCATTATGTCTTTACGAGGTTTTTACTTTATTGGCTTATATTAATATCTTTTATTCATAGCTTACTAATTACAAAAATAATTCTTGTAACATTAAATGTATACAATTTTTCACATTTTTATATTTGGCCCATTTATAATATTATAAAACCAAAAACAACTTTTCTGTATAAGAAAATTGAATTTATGGCAAATACTACTACATAATATTTCTTTTCTTAGGTTCTTATGCAACAGGGATATGATGCTGCTTGTGATATCTGGAGTTTAGGAGTCCTTTTTTATACAATGTTGGCTGGGTAAGAAATTCACATACGCATATTGGTTCTTGAATTTCATATGTATATCTTCATCTAGGAAGAAGATAGATGAAAAATAACCTTAAGAAAAATCCTGCTAAAACTTAAAATACAGTTTTCCTTACAGATTTAAAAGCATAAAGTAAGGCATGTAATAAGACATTGTAAAGACATAGTAGTTAGGAAACTTTTCAAATTGAATAGGTTTTTAACAATAAAATGTACATTTGTAATTGACAACAATATAATTTAATTGACATAAAAAGAATAAAATGCACATTTTTATTTTGATCTTTTTACTCATATATATTACCTTATATTCCTTTAATCATAAAATAATTGCATATTAAATGGGAACTTACTGAACCTGTTGATAATAAAATTTTAAAGAACTTGAGCTCTAGCTCTCCTGGAAATAGAGCTTTACTAAGATTTTACTTTAAAAAACATTTACATGCTATACTAAGCAGTATGAAACTACAGAAATATACTGTAGCCCTTAAAAGAATAAAGATATGTTAAAAACAAATAGAATAGCAATTGGTCTGTGTTTGTGTTGATAATTTATAAATAATACAAATGCTATTTTACTCTTAATAATGAATAACACCTAGCTAAAGCTGCAAATTAATGAGTATAGAAATTAGTCCTATAAGGAAAAAGTTCAGGTTATCAAGCAAATATATTTAGATATGACTTTATTTTAATAAATTAAATTTAGCTGGTTCATAAAATTATAAAATTTATACATATTAATGTTATAAAACTGATCACTTTAAGTTAGAATTTCATCATAATAATTTCATATGTCTATGTCCCTTTTTCAATATGACAAAATTATGAGGAAAATTTTGTTATAAAATATAGCACAGGTATATAAAGTTTACATGTAAATGCAACCAAATATTTATTTTAAACCATAGGATAATATTCTTAGCTTGTTACTTCCAAATATTTACATTATGACTAAAAAGAGCAACGGTTGTGTACATTTAGAATTTTATTAACTTAATGTTATGAGGGAATTAAAATATAGATTGATTATCTTGCTCAGAGTTTTAACCATAAATCAGTCTTCAAATTCTCGTATTTCAAATGTTACAGTTATTTCATAAAAATGATTACTTTTTGTTATTCTATAATTATGTTCTAAAATTAATATAAATATCTTCTTATCCCTCGATAATTTGGCCTATATTATAATTTGGATAACTATGAAATCTTCATTGCATTGATATCAACACTTCACCAACTCATTTTCTAATATTAATTTAAAATATTACCTAGTTGTACTAGTAATATTGTTACATAAAATATCAAAGAACAAATTGAACCAATACAATAAATGTATTATAATATATATAAAATGAATATTCTCTTTACAGTAGATACACTTATTTGCTAACTTATGCTTGGGAAAATAGAAAATTGTACACTTTACTATAGTCTGGTTTGAAGACCATGGATATACATGAAAATCCATCCTTATTTTGCATTGCATAACTGATTAAAGAAAAAGAATTGATATAGGCAGATCACGCCATTTTACTAAATAATTTGTCAAGATTCAATTAATTAGAATGTAAAATATGATACTACCAGAGAGGAAAAATATATGATATTCTTAATTTCCACCAGTAAATATTTGAATATAGTATTATAGTAATCAGTCTTCTCATATGTATTGAAATGTAATCAATTTATAGCTACACTCCATTTGCTAATGGACCCAATGATACTCCTGAAGAGATACTGCTACGTATAGGAAATGGAAAGTTCTCTTTGAGTGGTGGAAATTGGGACAATGTTTCAGATGGAGCAAAGGTATAAGATTATTGTTTTATTCTCTGTCATTCATATTTAGTTGTTGAAATCTTCATTATATTGCAGTGTGTATTTGCAGAGGATAGTGTCATGTTCATATTGTTTTAATTAGTTTAGCTCATATCTATGGATTGAACTGACAAATGTTTATCATGCTTCTGGCCTACCATTCTTATTAGTTTAAGTGTATTCAAGATATATAAAACTGAGGCCAGGAGATGAGTTCTGTTGCCTGCTTAGCAAACACAAGGTCCCTGGTTTGATCCCCGGTAACCACATACAACATTGCCGGGCATGGTAACTCACACCCACCAGCAATCAGTACCACATACCATAATGCCAGGTGTGGTAGCTCACACCTGTTAACCTAGCACTTGGGAGGCAGAGGCAGAGAATTGCTGAGTTCGAGGCTTGCCTGGGCTACATAGTGAGCTCAGGGCCAGCCTGAACTACAAAGTGAGACCCTATCTCAAAAAAAAAAAAAGATACATAAAACTATAGTGGTACCTCAGTTAATCAACTTCTTTCCATAATTCTGGTCAACTAAATTGGATGAGAACTGAATCAAATTTCCCCATATGATCAATCTTGACACTAAATATTAAATTTGATTTAGTTCATCCATAAGAGGAAACGACCCTAAACATTGAATTTGATTCAGTCTTCACCCATTTAGTTTGTGACCAGAATCATGGAAAGAATTAAGTTAATGAACAGAAGTAACACCGTATTTTTCTATTAACCAAAACTAAAAATGTAAATCTGGGAAGAGTGCATATATAGAGCCAACTGAAGTATATTTCCATATCTGCTGTATTTTTCCATATGACTTATTCTTAAGTACAGAAATTGTTGATTACATAAGTAGATAGTTTTTAACTTGTATTTTTATTTTTACTTGACATGTTACAATTGTAACATATCTATGGGATATAATGTGACATTTCCATACATGTATGTAATGTATATTAATCAAATCATGGCAGTTGGCCTGTTACCTCAAATATCTGTTGTTATTTTGTATTGAGAATATTTAAAATCCTCTCTACTGGCTGTTTTTAAATAGACATTTAATTGTTGAAAACCATAGTTATTATACTATGCTAGAGTTTTAGAAGTTACTCCAGCTACGCTTATATACTTTGCAGCTATCTTCTACTCACTGATCCATCTTAATCCCCTTCCCAGACTCTGATTATCACTATTCTATTCTCTACTTTTATGAGATCAACATTTTAGAGCCTACATATGCGTGTGAACATGGTGATATTTTTCTTTGTATCTGATTTATTTCAGTTAACAATGTATCTTCCACTTCCATATAAAGTCTTACAAATGAGAGTTCATTCCCTTTTATGAGTGAATAATATTACCTTTATATATGTCATATTTGTATTTATTTTTTTAATTTTTTTTTATGTTACTGGGGATTGAACTCAGTTCCTTGTGCTTCCAAGGTAGGTGCGGTACCACTTGAGCTGAGTCCCCGGCCCTTTATTTTTTAATATTTAACTGATTTGATTAGTACATTTTGTACATACATTATGATCACACTAAACATTGAGAATTTGTACCTGTATGAGATACACCTTGATTCTCATGTTTTCCCATTCCTCTGCCCTCCCACAACATACATCATACTCTGTACATAAATTTTGTTTCCTTTATCTTACCATCGAAGTTTTTCTTTCCCCTCCTTACTTTCCCTACCCACCTTTCTCTTTTGAACATTTTCTTCCTTGTTCACAATATCTGTCATATATTTTGATATTCATTTATACCTTCACTTTCTCATACCAGAGAAAACATGATATTTACACATCTGTGTTCTATTTATTTCATTTGTGAGTATGTCCTCAAGGTACATCCATTTAGTATAAATGACTCAAATCCATCATTCTTTGTGGCTGATTAATATTCTGTTAAATAAAAAGCCCACATCTTTATCCAGTCCCCCATTGATGGGTATTTGGGCTCTTTCCAAGGTTTAGCTATTACAAACTGAACTGCTATAAACATGGATGCACATATGTTCCTGTGGTATGATTCCTTTAATTCTTTTATGTATTTACCTAGCAGGGAAATAACAGGATCAGATGGTAACTCTAATTCTATTTTTTGAGGAATCTCCACACTGATCTCCACACTAATCTCCACAGTGGTTGCACCAGTTCACATTCCCACCAACAGTGGAGAAGGGTTCCTTTCTTCCTATAGTCCCACCAGTACTTGTTATTGGGGTGATTTCTTGATAGCAACCATTTTTTCAAGAGTGAGATGGAATCACAATGTTGTTTTTTGTCTGCATCTCTTGAATGGCCAGCAATGTTGAGCATTTCTTCATGTTTCTTAGCTGCCTTTATGCTTTGTCTGAAAACTGTCTATTCATTTAAGATATTCATTTTGGAATTAGATTTTAAAATTTGGGGTAGGCTGAATTTTTAAAATTTTTTATATACTCTAAATAGTAGCCTTTTGTCTGGGGAACAGTCAGTAAAAACTTTTTGTCATATTATAGGTTCTTTTTGCATTGTTGCTGGTTTCTCTTAAAGTGCAAAAGCTTTTCAATAAGATGAGGTGCCAGTTATTGACTCTTCTCCTAGTTCCTGTGTTGCTGAGATTTTGTTCATAAACTCTTTCCTTTTCCCAATATCTCTAAGAGTTCTACCTAGCCTATGTTCAAGCATGTTTAGTGTTTCTGTTTTACTATTTAGGTCTCTAATCCACTTTGATTTTAATTTAGTGCATGGTGAATGACATATATCTAGCTTTAATCTTTGGCAGGTTGAAAGCCACTTTTTCCAGCACCATTTTTTAAAGAGGCTGTCTTTCCTCCATTGAAAGTGTTTAGCTCCTTTGTCAAAGATGAGGTGACTTAGTATATCTAGAGTTTTTTTTCTGTAGCTTCTACCCTATTGCAGTTATACTCAGGTCTGTTTTTTTGCTTTATAGTACAATTACAAGTTAAAGATTACGAAACCATCTGCCATGATTTTGTTGCCTGGAATTGTTTTTGCTATTGTAGGTCTCTTGTTGCTGCAGATGAATTTTTGGATTATTTTCTCTAGCTCTGAAATATGCGGTTGGGAATTCAATTGGGATTGCATTGAATCTTTGTAGTAGTTTTGGCAGTATGGCAATTTTGGTGATATTGGTTCTTCCTACCCAAGAAAAAGGAATGTCTTTCCATTTTCTGATATCTTCTTCTATCTCCATTTTGAAAATGTTGTAGTTTTCTGAGTGGAGGTCTTTCACCTCCTTTGCTAAAGTGATTCTTAGATATTTCATTTTCTTGGATGGTAGTGTGAAAGAATTGACTCCCTAATTTCACTCTCAATGAGTCTGTTGTTATGTATACAAAAGGTATTCATTTCTCAGATTGGACCTTGTATCCAGCTATGTGAATAATGCTAGCGATAAAGCTAGCAGTTTTATGAATGAATTTTTAGTATCTTCTATATATAGTAACAGCTCATCAACAAATAATGTCTTAACTTTTTCTCTACCTATTTTTATTGTTTTCTTTCTTTCTTTTGTCAAATTACTGTGCCTAATATTTCCAAAACTATATTGAGCAAGAGTGGTAATACTGGACATCCTTTGTCTTGTTCCTGATGTACTGTAAAAAGTTTCAGGTTTTGAACATTTAATATGATGCTAGCTGTTGATTTCTCATCAATATCTTTTATCAGGTTAAGAGAAATACTACCCCAATTTTTATATGGTTTTGATCATATGTGGGTATTGGATTTTTTGAAATTTTTTCTGTATCTATTGAGATGACTACATGTATTTTTTGTCATTCAGTTTGTTAAAGTAATTTATTTACTTATGTCGAACCATCCTTGCATCCCTGGAATGAATCTTACTTGGGCAAGTTGTATGATCTTCTTCATGATCCTATGTATTATGTTTGCCATTATCTTATTGAGGATTTTGAAATCATTGTTCATTAGGGACATTGGCCTATAGATCTCTTTTTTGGTTTGGTCTTTCTCTGCTTTTGGAATACAGGTGATATTTGCTTCCAGGAATGAATTTGGAAGTACTACTTCCCTTCCAATTTCATTAAAGAGGTTTGAGAAATAGTGGCATTAGCTTGGCTCTAAAAGTATTATAGGATTCAGCAGTAAAGCCATCAAGACCAGGATTTTTTCTTTTTTGATAGGTTTTTAATTAGATTTTTAATATAATTGATTGATAATAGTGTTCTTACCTTCTTCTTTAACTTTGGACATTCATATGTGTCTAGGAATCTCTCTATTTCTTCTGGATTTTCCACATTATTGGAGTACAGGTTCTGAAAGTAGGTGTTTATTATCCTCTGATTTTCTCCTGGATCTGTGGTGGTTGCACCATTTTCATTACTGATGGCATGTATTTGAACCTTTTACATCGTTTTTTTTTATAAGGTTGGCTAAGAATTTGTCAATTTTATTTATTCTTTCCAAGAACCAGTTTAATTTGTTTATTTTTTGTATCATTCTCTTAGTCTTTGTTGGCTTAATGTCTGCTCTAATCCTCATAATTTCCTCCCTTTTGCTCATAATTTTCCTAACTTTTGTTTTGTCGTGCTCCTCTCTTTCTAATAGTTTGAAGGTCATCATTAGGTCATTTATTTGACCCCACTCTGTTTTCCTAGTGTGGGCATTCACTGCTATAAATTTCCCTTTTAGAACTGCTTTCATCATATCCCATAAAGTCCTGTATATTGTACTAGTATTATCATTTAATTGTAGAAACCATTTAATTTCTTCTGTGATCCATTGGTTGTTCAGGAGAGTGTTGTTCAGTTTCCTTGTGTTTGTGAGGTTGTTTGAATTTTTTTCACTATTGATGTCCAATTTCATGGCCCTATGGTTTGACAGTATGAATGAGAAACTTTAATTCCTTTGTCTTTACATGGTGTATGTATTACCATCTGGTCTATTTTCAAGAATGGTCAGTCAGCAGCTGAGGAGAATGCATATTATGACATTGTTGGGAAAAATACTCTGTAGATATCTATTAAGTACATTTGTTTAAAAGTTTGGTTCATTTCAAGTATTAGTGGTTTTTTTGTCTAGTCGTTCTGGCTATTTGTGATAGTGAGATAATGAGCTGCCCTTCTAGTATTAGTGCTTTTGGACTTTTCATGTCCATTCATATTTGATTTATATAGTTGGGTGCCCTAGAATTTTGTGCATAAATATCTATGAATGTTATCTCTTTCTCTTCCATTGTTCCCTGTAGTAAGATGTAGTGTCCTTCTTTGTCTCTGTTAATTAGTTTTGCTTGGAAAACTACTTTGTCTGCAAATCAGAGAGCCACTCCTGCTTTTTTAGCAGTTTGCTGTCATATCAAGAATTGTTTTGCATCCTTTTACTTTCAGCCTAAGGATTTCTTAGAGAATTAGGTGTGTTCTATATCCAGCATATTGTTGGATCTTGCTTCTTAATCCATTTTGCCAGTGTGTGTGTCTTTTAATTGGTTCATTGAAGCCATTGACAGTCATGGTTATAACTGATAGGTACTGATTTAGCTCTGTCATGATGTTTTTGTGTATTGGATTTTTTATTCTTTGCTTTTTTGCCCCTTACCTTCAATTTCTTGCTTTCCCCAGTGAGTTTACTCTCTTGTTTCTTATGGGATTGTGACACTGATTATCTTTTTCTAAGATATTTTTAAAATATTTTTGAGTGCAGTTTTTTTGACTGGTGAAGTTTCTTAGGTGTTCTTTGTAATGGAAGGATCTTATTTCCCCATGGATTTTGAAGAACAATTTTGTGGGATACAGCAGTCTGTTTTATTGGTACATTATATATGCACATCATGGTCACAATCAACATTAAAAATTTGTACCAGTACATGACGTGGCTTAATTCTCTTTTTTTTCCCCATTCCCCTGCCAACTGTACAACCTGCTGCCCTATATATACATAATCTTTGTTTCCTTTTTTTTTTTTTTGAGACAGGTCTCGCTTTGTAGTTCAGGCTGGCTCTGAGCTCACTATGTAGTCCAGGCAAGCCTCGAACTCAGCAATCCTCCTGTCTCTGCCTCCCAAGTGCTGGGATTACAGGCATGAGCCACCATGCCCAGCTTTGTTTCCTTTTTTTAATCATCACATGTTTCCCCTGTTATATGCCCCAGTCCCCCTTTATCATTTGAATATTCTGTTTCACAGTATCTAATCATACACTCTAGAACTCGTTTATGTCTTCAGTTTCTCATATCAGAGAAAAAATATTTACAAATTGTGACCTACTTATCTCACATATGTGTATGTCCTCAAGGTGTGTCCATTTGAGTATAAGCGACTCAAACTTATCATTCTTTATGGCAGAGTAATATTCCATTTTATAGAAAAACCACATTTTCTTATTCCAGTCTCCAGCATATGGGTATTTGGGTTGTTTCCAGGATTTAGCTCTCGTGAACTGAGCTGCTATGAACATGGGTGCACGGATGTCACAGGTACACACCTAACGGGAATAACGGTCAAATGGGACCTCTAACCCTAGTTTTTTGAGGAATCTCCAAATTCATCTCCATAGTGGTTGCACCATTCTACATTCCCACCAACAATGGAGAAGGGTTCCTTTCTCCTCGCAGCCTTGCCAGCATTTCTATCTAGTTAATTTCAAGACAGTGGCCATTGTTTGTGGAGTAAGATGGAATCTGTGCTGTTTTCATCTGAATCTCTTGAAGGACTAGTGATGGTGAACCTTTCTTCAAATGTTTCTTACCTGCTTTTATTTCTTCCTCTGAAAAGTGTCTGTTCATTTCAGATGCCCATTTTAGAACTCGGTCTTTTAAATTTAAAGGGCTGATTTTTTAAAGTTCTTTATATATTCTAGATAGTAGACCTTTATCTGAAAAGCTGCTGATAAATTTTTCCCCCAAATAGTTGTTTGTCTTTTCACTCTGCAAGTGGTTTCTTTTGCTGTGCAGAAGCTTTTTAATATGATGAGATCCCATTTGTTCATTTCTTCTCCTAGTTCTCATGCAATAGATGTTTTGCTCATACTCTTTCCCTAAGCCAGTGTTTCCACGAGTTCTACCTAACCTGTTTTGCAGATGGTTTAGTGTTTCTGTAATATTTAGGTCTCTAATCCACTTTGATTTTAGTTTACTACACAATGAAAGAGATAGATTGAGCTTTAGACTTTGGCAGGTTAAAACCCAAGTTTTTCACTACCATTGATTAAAGAGGCTATCTTTCATCAATTGAGAATATTTGGCTCCTTTGTCAAAGATGAGGTGGCATAGTGTATCTGAAGTTGATTGTGGATCTTCTAATCTATTCCATTGGTCTTCAAGTCTGTAAATTTGCTAGTACCATGCCATTTTTATCACAGTGGCTTTGTAGTATCACCAGACCCAGGCAAGACACCCCATGGGAGCTGCACTCCCCCTGGGCACATCTGGGTAAGCACCACAGAGGCCGTGGAATGACTTTCCCACCTGCTAGAAGCCTGCCCACCATCAGACCCAGGCCAGATGCCCTGTGGGAGCTCCACTCCCCCTGGGTGAGTCTGGGTTAGCACTACAGATATCTATTGTGAAATAGTAAATATTCAAAGGGAAATGGGTTTAGGGATAAGTAATGAGGTGAAAGAAAAAAGTGATGATAAAAGGAAATAAAGCATGTGCATATTGGGGTGGGGGGTAATAGGTTGGGTAGGGAAAGGGAAAAAATGAAAATTAAATCGTCATATACTGTTACAAGTTCTCAGTGTTGAGTGTAATCATGATATGTATATATAACATACCAATAAGTAAAAAAAAACACAAATTTACCTTCTGTTGTGGTTCAATTATTTATTTCCTTTAACTCTTCCATGAGAATTATACCTATTAATTAAGTATAATGTGATGTTTCAATATGTGCATACTTTGTGTGATATTTAAATTTGGGTGAGCATTTCTTTCCCCAAATATGTAAAATTTCTATTATAAAAACTTAGAAGATTCTTTTTTTTTTGGTACCAGAAATCAAACTCAGGCTAAATTTTTGAAACAGTCTATATGCCTATCAACTGGAGAGTAGATAAAGCAGGTGTGTGTGTTTTTTAATAAAATGGAGTATTATTCAGCCATAAAGAATGATAACTTAGAGACTTTTATACTTAAATGGTTGTTCCTTGAGGCACTACTCATAAGTGAATTAATTAGAACACAGATGTGTAAATACCATATCATTTCTCTAGTGTGAGAAACAAGGTGTAAATTAGGTCTAAAATGTATGAGAATACTGTGAAATAGAATATTTTCAAAGGGAAAAGGAAAATGAAGGGTAGGTAAAAGTAAAGAAGGGAATGAAAAAATTTGATGGTAAAACCAAAAGGAGAAAAAATGGAAATAAGCTTACATATACATTGAGTGCAGGGTTGCCAGGATGCCAGGAGATAGGGAAAGAGTGAGAATTAAGATTTATTTTGTAGACATTCAACACAAATTCTCCGTGTTGAATGTAATCATATATCTAAAATGTATAATGAGTTAGATCTTGTGATAATTTCTTTCAATTCTTGGCTTACTTAACATAATGTCCTCCAGTATCATCCATGTTTTTTTACACATGGCAGGATCTCATTTCTGTTGTGGCTGAACAATATTCTGTTGTGTATTACCAGATTTTCTTTTGCATATTTATTAGCTAGTGAAATTTATGTGGTTCCATTACTTGGCTGGTGTGACTAATGCTACAGTCAACATGGAATTGCAGATGTCTTTTTGAGATACTGATCTCATTTCCTTTATATATGTACATAATAGTTGTATTGATATACCATATGGTAGTTCTGTTTTTTAATTTTTATGATTCATATTGAGTGTGTTTTATTGAAATAATTCATTGTTTCATACTAATTTTACATCTATTTCCATACATATATTATTTCCCAATAGATTGCTATATTTGACTATCCTACTCCTTTACATACTCTCAACCAATTATATTATTTAGAATTTGATAGTACTATTTAATCTTATATTTCAGTGGTTTTTATAACAAAATTTATTGGTATACTTTAGGCACACATAATAGCACTCATTGTAGGGAATTTGCACCTATACATGGTACATTTTGCCTCTCTTTTTCCATTCTCCCTGCACTTATCCCCAGTCCACTTCCTATATACAAAAGCTTTGTTCCCATTTTTCCTTCTGTTTTAGCTTCTTTTTCTATTCCCTGCCTCTCTCCCTCCTCCCTCCCTTTTCTCCATTCATGTTTGAACATTTTCTTCCTGTTTTCTAATACCTATTATACATTTTGGTCATTATTTCCACTTTCCACTTCTCACACCAGAGAAATAATGTGATATTTAGTCATATGTGTACTATTTATTTCACTTAAGATTATAGTCTCAAGATTCATCCATTTAGCTGTAAATGTCTGAAGAGCATCCTTCTTTATAGCAAGTAGTACTCTGTTGTATTTAAAAAACACATCCTCTTTATCTGTTCATTGTTTAATGGGAATTTGGGCTGTTTCCAATATTTTGCTATTATAGTGTCTTGCTATAAATATGGGCATACATATATTGCTATGGCATGATGTTTTTAATTCTTACAGGAAGATACCAAGAAGAGGAAGTGCTCAGTCAAATAAAGTCTCTAGTTTTAGTTTAATGAGGAATATCCACAATGATTTCTACAGTGGTTGCACTGGTGTACACTACCAACAACAATGGAGAAGCATTCTTTTCCTCCATGGCCTGCCAGAATTTGTTATTGATTGATTTCTTGACAGTAGCCATTCTTTCTGGAGAGAAATGAAATCTCACCTTTGTTTTAATTTGCTTTAATCTCATGAATTACCAGTGATGTTGAACATTATTTTTTCATATATTTACTTGCTGTTTCTACTTCTGCATCTCAGAAATGTCTTTTCACTTCAGATTTCCATTTTTTGATTGGTTCTTTAAATTTGGGGTTCTGATTTTTTTTTTAGTTTTTATATGTTCTGAATAGTAATCTATATATCTGAGAAAAAACTTTTCTCATGCTATGGGTTGTCCTTTCTTTTTTAAATTTTTATTTTTTATTGTGATATAGGTACATTCATATAAACATCATGATCACACTTGACATCGAGAATTTGTACCAGTATATGACACGACTTAGTTCTCATCTTTCCCATTCCCCTATATACCCTACAACCCCCACCCCTACATACATAAATTTGTTTCCCCCTTTTACCATTACAATTTTTCTTTCCCCTTGCTATTTACCTCTATCCCCCATTTTCCTTAGGATATTTTCTATTTTATAGTGTCTATCATACACTCTAGGACTTATTTACATTTTCAGTTGCATACTGGAAAAAAGATGTGGTATTTACACATCCATGACCTATTTATTTCACTTATGAGTATGTCCTCAAGGTACATCCATTTGAGTATGAATGACTCAAACTTGCCATTCTTTATGGGAGAGTAATACTCCATTTTATTAAAAAAATGCCAGATGTGGTGGCTCAGGACTGTAATCCTAGCACTTGGGAGGCAGAGGCAGGAGGATTGCTGTGTTTGAGGCTTTCCTGAGCTACATATTAAGCTCAGAGCCAGCCTGAACTAAAATATGAGACCCTGTCTAAAAAAAAAAAAAAAAAAGACCTTCTTTATACAGTCTAGAGTTGATGAGCATTTGGGTTGTTTCCAAGATTTAGCTCTCACAAACATGGGTACACATACGTTGCTGTGATATGAATCTTGTAATTTTTTTGTGTATGTACCTAGTAGGGGAATAGCAGGGTCAAAGAGGACCTCTAATCCTAACTTTTAAAAGGATCTCCATACTGATTTCCATAGTGGTTATACCAGTCTGCATTCTCACCACATTCTCACCTACATTCTTTGCTGGCTAATATTGAGAGAGCATGCATTCTTTGTGGAGTGAGATGAAATCACTGGATTGTTTTCATTTGCATCTCTCGAATGACCAGTGATGTTGAGCAGTTCTTCATGTGTTTCTTGGTGCTTTTACTTCTTCATCTGAAAAGTGCTTGTTCAAGTGCCCATTTTAGAATTGGGTCTTTCAATTTGAGGGGGGGTGTTAAAGCTTTTTATATATTCTAGATAGTAGCCCTTTATCTGAGAAAGAGCTGGTAAACATTTTTTTTCCATATTGTTGGATGACATAAAGCTCTGCTTGTGGTTTCTTTTGTTGTGCAGAAATTTTATTAAGATAAAATCCCATTTGTTGATTCCTTCTGCTAGATCACATACTATAGAAGTTTTGTTCATAAAGTCTTTCCCTAAGCCAATGTCTCCAAGAGTTCTACCTAGCCTGTTATTCAGTAGATTTAGTTTTCCTGTTTTAATATTTAGGTCTCTCATCCACTTTGATTTTAATTTAGTACACGGTGAGAGAAATAGGTCTACCTTTAGCATTTTGTAGGTCAAAGCTCAGTTTTCCCAGAACCATTTGTTAAAGAAGCTATCAGGATGTTTGATTCCTTTGTCAAAGACGAGGTGGCTTAGTGTATCTGTAGTTGTTTATGGATCTTCTAATCTGTTCCTCGGGTCTGTTACTTTGCCAGTATCATGCAGTTTTTACCACAGTGGCTTTGTAGTGTAGTTTCATGTTGGGGATCATGATATCCACTGCCATGTCCTTGTTACCTAGAAATGCTTTGGCTATTCTAGGTCTCTTGTGGTTGCAAATGAATTTTTGGATGATTTTCTCTAGATCTGTGAAATATGCTGTTGGAATTTCAATTGGGATTGCATTGAATCTATATAGGAATTGAGGGAGTGTAGCCATTCTGACGATTTTGATTCTTCCTACCCAGGAACAAGGAATGTGTTTCCATTGCCTAATATCTTTTATCTCTTTTTTCAGAGTGCTGTAGTTTTCAGAGTAGTGATCTTTCACTTCCTTTGTTAGGTTGATTCCTAGATATTTCATTCAATCTGTTGATGGTTTCTCTTGCTGTGCAATAGCTTTTTAATCAGATGAGTTTCCAGTGTTTAATTCTTGGTAATGTTTACTCTGTAGTCTGGGTTTTTTCATGTAGTCTTTGCCTACTTTTATTTCCTTAAATGTGTTACATATTCTCTCTTATGGTAGATTTAATGTTTGTATTTTAGTATTTAGATCTTTGATCCATTTCAGTTTTAGAGTAGTGTGTTGTGAGAGATATGATTCTAATTTCAATCTTTGAAATGTAGGATGCCAGTTTTCCCAGCATCCTATGTTAAAGCAGCTGTCTTTCTTCCTGTGAAAGTGTTTTGCTCCTTTGTCAGAGATCATGTGGTTGAGTATGTCTAGAATTGTTTCTGCATCTTCTAGCCTTTTCTATTAATCATCAGGTCTGTTATTTCAGCATTACAATGCTATTTTCATCATAGTAGCTTTGTAGTATAATTTTATGTCAGTGCTGGAAATTTAGCTCAGTGGTTCTGGAGCCTGCCTTGAAAGCAGATAATCCTAAGTTTGATTCCTGGTCCCAAAACAATAAAAGATACACTATATACTGGGCTGGGGATTTAACTCAAGTGGCATTACCTACTATGGAAGCACAAGAGCCCAAGTTTGACCCCTGGTACTACAAAAACAAAATAGTACAAAAGTTCAGGTCAAGGACTGTGAAGCCCCCTGCCTTTCCTTTGCGCTTAGAATTTTATTCTCTTTCTTGTATGGTTCCAAATTAATTTTAGAATTTTCTTTTCTATTTTGGTATTTATGAATGATTTTCAGTGGTATTTTTCCTATTAAAAGTACTTCTTAAGGAGAATTTACTTTTTATGAGATAATATTTAAAGATATTACATAATACATTTAAAACTGTGCTTGAGAATGTTAACATCACATTTTCATTGTAATAAAGATTGAGTAGGTATATTCAGTGTTACTGTGATTTTTTTTAAATGATGTCTATACCATGACAATGTTAGTAACCAGTTGAGAGCATTGAATTTATGTTTTGCTTTCTTTACTATGTTATGCAAGAAGTCCCTAGTTTTTAAGTAATTAACTACATAAGACATTCCTTCCTATGTTGTGGCTTTATACCTTAAGGCTCAGTTAACCAGCAAAGTTCAGTAGCTCTTCTCTCCTCTTAACTGTTTAGCTTAGCCCAGTATAATCCCTCTTGCTTTGTATTTTCCACTTCTATCACTAACAATATCTTGGTTCCAGAAATGTGACATCCTCTGATTTAAAAATAATAAACAAGGATTTACTGTATTAGAAAATCTGTTTCTAGTTATCTTTTTTGACAGGTAACTGCATAGCATAGATTTTTTCCCCAAAATATAGTCAAATAAAACAGATTCCAGAGTTACTGATGTTCTCTTATTTTTAGAAAATATGAAATGTATGTATTATATAAATTATTAATTTTCCTTTAGGACTTGCTGTCTCACATGCTTCATGTGGACCCCCATCAGCGGTATACTACTCAACAAATCTTAAAACACTCATGGATAGCTCACAGAGATCAGCTGCCAAATCATCAGCCAAAAAATACTGATATGTCACATGTTGTTAAGGTAAAACAACCATACCTGAATGTGACTTCTAAATACTTAATAGCAAATGAAGTTTTCATATGATCTTAGTGATGATACTTAATTACTTAAAGTACCTTCATTTTTTTTTTTTTTTTGAGACAGGGTCTCGCTTTGTAGTTCAGGCTGGCCCTGAGCTCACTATGTAGCCCAGGCAAGCCTCGAACTCAGCAATCCTCCTGCCTCTGCCTCCCAAGTGCTGGGATTACAGGCGTGAGCCACCATGCCCAGCACTGTGGTATGTGGTACTGATTGCTGGTGGGCGTAAGTCCCCACGCCCAGCATTGTATGTGGTCACCGGGATAGAACTCAGGGCCTTGCGCTTGCGAGGCAGGCACTGGAACCACTGAGCTAAATCTCTGACCCAAGTACCTTCATTTCTTAAAGACCAGTTTTTAAAACTTTTTTTATAAAATAACCATCATGTACTCTTCTTCACTTCTTTTACTACTGCCTTTCTTATGATAATATATTTTAGTTTCAGTTGCCTTTCTTTTGATTGATGTCATGGCTAGGAGTAAACTAAGTTTAAGATGAAACAAAATTTCTATTGGTTACTATATTGTGACCATCCATATGAGTTCCTGTATCCATAGTCATTGAAACTAGATTTTAAATTTTAGTCTTAAATAAATGTTTGTAATAAACATGCTTACTTAAGTGAAAAATAGACCATAATCTGGTATTGATTTATCAAGGCTGTGTTAATACTGTGAATATGCTCAATTATTTTTTATGGAAAAGTTTTGTCATAGAAACATAGCTTAGGACATAATGGAAGAGTTTTGTTCTTGTATTTTACATCAGAGATTGTTACTCACTTGGTTGTTTTCTTATTATTTAAGGGAGCAGTGGTTGCCACATATTCTGCCCTGATGCATAAGACTTTTCAACCAATCCTAGAGCCTGTTGCTGCTTCAAGCCTAGCTCAGCGAAGGAGCATGAAAAAGGGAACATCAACTGGCTTGTAAGATTTGCATTGTTCCTCAGCTAACCTGGATGAAGAGAAAATAAAACATGTGGCTTTTTGCCTAATCTCATATCAATTCTGTTACATTACTTGAATATTCTACTAAAATCCCCCTTTTTAGGTCTAGTAAGATTAAAAAGAACATACACAGGTCCATAATATTCATATTATGTTGTTTTATAGCAGTGTCCACATGTTTAAGCATATAATTGATCTTAACAGGTCTTAACTTCTCTGCACACTGGCTTCCAAAATTTTTTTCAAATAAAATTGCTTTATTAGTTTTTCTGTTACATACAATAATTGTGGATTCAATAACAGTAATTAAAAACACCAGTATTTTTTTAACATCAGATCCTGAAATACAGAATATTTTTCTTGAGAAAAAAATGCAACTACTGTAATATAGAAACTTGTTATGCACAACCAAAGGAATCAATTTATTTGACTCTCTCTCTAGTTACTAAAATGTACTTGTATTTTGGTGCCAGAACAAGATACATTTGTGCTGAGATACAAATTCCTTATACAATTGGTGCCAAAGTTTTTCCATAAGAGTTAAATCATCAATAATGTGTGCAGGCAGTTCTGTTTATTATCCATAAGTGGCCACATCTAGAAAGGTTTACATAAGGCTTTTAATAGTTTATATATGAAGGAATTGTAGTACAAGTGAATAATTGTTTAGCCAAAGGGTTTATGCTGGTCTTATAATCTTCTTAATATGCTGCAATTAAGACTTTGAAAGTAAAATACATAATGTTGACACTAGCATTATGTAAGCTTGCTTTGAAGTCAATCAATTGGATTTAATCCTTTTCTATACATTTATACATGAGCTCCGCTGTTTTTTTCTCATATCCATGTGTTTTGAAATACAGTGTTGCACATGGATTTATCTCTGTTCCAATGGTTATTTGGGTGAAGTTTAACTATAATGTAATTGTGCACTTAGCACATATAATACAACGTGATATATCTCAGTAAACTTTAGACATTGCTATGTAATAATCGTACTTCAAGAAAATAAATTAACATTTTAAATAGGAAGTAATATTAATAATCTATAAAATTTGACTACTTTTGAATAGCATATTTATAAATAATCTGGCCAAAACATGTTACTATTAAATTTATGATTCAGAGCCACTCTGTAATATGTATTCTTTGAATGCTGAAATTTTAAAGAATCATTTTGTGTTGTTTTAGAAAATAACATGACTACTATTACTTACAGAAAGAATTTATGAATATAAACTGGAGAATATGAGTTTTGTCTAGTGAATATAAGAGAACTACTTGTGAGTGCTACATGTACTGTTTGCTGTGGATTTTATTTTGCTTAGTTTACAGAGAGTTGATTATTAAGTATATGGTTTAGGTTAGAAGATGTGACTTTGGTATTTAATAAAAGCAACTATACATGTTCTCTTTATAATGTAAGTAATCTATACCCCATGCACAAAGTTGTTTCCTGATTGTGATATATATAAATGTATATATTATTCTTTGGAGATATCCTTTTGCAATAATTTAAAAAACATCTACTACCATATGAAAACATATAGAAATAGGCTGGTATAATATTTTGTGTCATTTTTTGTTCATTTTTCTTTATTACATTATCTCCATATGTAACATTTTGTGTCCATATACTTGGATTTATTTTCCTCCTGTCATCTTGTTTGTGTTATGTGCCTTCTTCCCATCAGAACTGATAAATCAAACTTGAGTATAATTTTGATATTGAACTTCAGGATGTATACTATTCTCATGGATGCTTTTGAAATAACATTAGGAGACATAAAATTGGAAAATGACAAATGATCACAAAATATTATCCACGTTTTCTATAATCAGTGCTTTTTTAAAAGTGGATGATCTTAATTAATTTTAGTTTCATTTGCCAAAAAAGAGTCCCATCATGAAGGGAACACTAGGAGATCTAAGTAATGAATAGAATGACTTCTTATTATCCAGTGAGCTTTCATGATCCATAAAACACAGCATCCTCACAATCATTGTGGAGAATGTTTTCTGCTGGAAAATTCAAGCATGTTTGTCTAGCAGCCAGTAGTGGAGTGTAAAGAACTATAAAAGAAAGTTTTAAACTACACCCTCATTTTGCTGAAAGAGCTCAGAAAGAGATGCCTAATTATGTCCCTTTTTTGTTAGCTAGAACTTTGTAGTCAACAAATGCAGATTTGAATGGAAATTTTCATGAGGGTTCTAAAAATGCTTGGCCACTAAAAATATTCTGTCTATAAGACTTTAGGATACTTCTAAAAGATTCATAAACAGTTATTTTGTATTGTTTTTTTTCTTTCTACTTAATGATTTTGATAGTATATAGTGATATTATGGTTTAAAGTAATATTTCTCAAAGGAGAACACAAGATTTACTCATAGAGACTTAACATTCTATCATCCTATTGCTCAGAAAGACTTATAATCTGTTCCCTAAAGCACATATTACTATGAATAAACTCAGGAAAACTTTGCAAGAAAATTAGAATGCAGTACCGAGACTGTGATGTTGTACATAAAACAATCATTTCAGTCCTTTCATAAAAACCAAACTAGCCTATTTTGTTAATAAAGGAATGCTTAAACTCTGTTTTTATTATTTATTGCCATTGGTAAATATAGTAAAACACTTTTAAGAGTTTTAAACAGTTTTAAGAGTACTTCTGCTTAGTTGGAAGGGATTCCTTATGTTACACAATCCACAAACTTAACAGAACCTTGATCTTTGTAAAGTCTCTTTCACTGAAACATGTTAAAATAGTACTGTACACAGAGACTTATTTTTGTATATTGAATAGTATCCTGACAAAACAGACCCTTCACGAAAGAACATTCATACCTAGGGGTCTGAGGCTCACTAGAAATATTATCATTTGGACAAAGCAAAGTTTGTCCTTAATCCTCTCTATTTTTTCTTTCTCCTTGCTGTCCAAGCCTTTCATACTTTCCTGTTTGAGTACCTCACAATAATATTCCATTACTAAGGTTTACTCTGTCCACAGAATGATTCTCTGCTTCAAAGTAATCTCACTTATTTTTGCCTACCCCAAACCAGGACCTCCATTATCTTAGGATAGTATTTTTACCTAACATAAAGGGAATTTATCACATTGAATTAACTCACATTTTTGTATTAATGACTAAGAGATAATTGACATTTAACAAAGCAAATATTCATTAAAATATGAATTTCTAGTTGTAGTTTCAAGCAACCAATTAGAAAATAATTTTAAATTAATTTATTATTACGAAATATGTACTTTGGGAAAGGAACCTATACAGTAGGTCCCAGAGTCCGAGTATCTAGTGAACTATTATTTTTTTTGCTCAGTTGCTTTCTATATATCAACCTATATTTTCTCTTAAAATCTTCAAAATATTTTAAATATTGAACATATATGAAGAAATGGTGAGTCAGAAACTGACAGTCATTTCTGTATATTTCATTAAGCCCTTATTTATATTGGTAAATATCACATTACATGGTTTATATAGCATGTGGATTTTTGCTCTTCCATGTATTGTCAAAAAAACAAAAGCACAGAAAGTTTGAATAAAAACTATTCATGAATCTTCTCTCTAGATTTTAGAAAGAGAGATCCAATATATTACAATGTTAGTTGGCAACAAGAATGCAAGGCAAAATAAATACAGATTGGCCAACTAACTACTGAATTTCTTTAGAACTTTTTTTTTAAAAAACATTTTGAAGCTCTTTAAGGTATTTTTGACAGGTATAACATATATTATATTCATGGGTGTACTGTTCCTGGTTTTTTATACAGTGAGGTCTTTCATATGATTTGAGTAAAATTATAATGCTTGATCATACAGTTTAGTGTGAATACATGGTGGAACTATGCTTGAAGATACAGTAAGTCCTAAATTATAGACATTAGGTTTTTTAATGAAATATGTAAGAAATATAAAAGTACATTTAGAATAGAGAAATTCAAGATTACTTACATTATATTGGTGAATTATATATCTTTCAATTTTGGGCTAGCAAACTTAGGATTTGTTCTATTTACATTTCTAAATATTGGCCCAGGAGTACTTTTTGGATTATTCTTTTTGCTTCATTTTACTTGTCTAGCTATGGGAACTAATTTAATCTTCAAAAGATTTGTATTAAATATTTAATTTTTGTGGGATATTTCTAGAGAATGTATGTATTAAGTATATCAGTTTCTTAATAATTGCTGTTATGTGACCAATTGAATTATTTGTTTTTCTTTTCTTTTGACTAATATTGCTCCAGTCACATTCGATTTGTATTCAGGTTTATTGTTTCTGAAATTGTTACAACTTATAGGAAAATTCTCAAGATTTTTTTTAGGATGACAATTATTTTTGCATATAGGAAAGCAGTCTTATTTTTAAAAAACACCACTTTCAAAGCTATATATAAAGTCTTAAATATCCAAAAGCCAGAACGTTTTGGAATTAAAAATTTATCTTGCATCAAAATTCTATAGTACAAGAAAGGAAAAATGTGGTTTTGCTGTATTCAATGTTTTAAAATAGGAATAATACTTGTAGCTGTGGGTTACATAGGATTTATGAAAAGAGCAGAGGATACTATACCCACATTTTAAAAAATTGGTTTGTCAGTACTTCTCTAGCACTTCTGACTTCTTATATTTTCTCATATAGTATTATATTCACTCATATTCCACTGTATTTCTAAAGACAGAAATAATGTAAATAGAAGTTGTGTGTACATTTGATTCATGGTATACTTAAAATGCAAAAGCTGCAATTGAATAAAATTTTCTCCAATGTTCAGATAACTGTATTTTCTTAATTTGAATATATTGCTGATGTTATACCATTATTTATTTTACAATTATTTTCTTTAAAGGACAGTTCCTTTTAACTTGGAAGTTTTCATTTATTGTACTCCATTTTTGTCATATGAGACCAAATCTAGTAGTTCAGTTTAGTGTTTCTTACTTCACAGTGCTGCTAAGGAAATGGCTATGATTTTGAATTTACAACATGCCAAAGATGACATAAATATTATATTTATTTTTGTTCTTGTTAAAACTCTGAGCAACAATTCTCTGATTACCATGTTATATTGTACTGGCATTCTCTGGATTCTAAATAAAAAGGCTGCAAATTTCTAACATTTTATACCTGATTTTCCGTGATCATTTATGTATATAGATCATTTGTGGATGTCGGCTTCTATTAAATTCAGCTAATTGCTGATTACATTGTTCAGGAACCAAACATTAACAAGTTCTTTAGGAAACTTCTAGGCTATGTATATACCTCACTTTAAGATTATTTTTCTAAACATGTAGGACAATTCAATATAAGAAACTGAGCATGCAAATGTGTAGTAATTGGAACTTATCAAGAAAGTACTTCAATCTGCAAGGTAATTCAATGACAAACTTTTCTGGAGTAGGAACAAACTAAAACCCTACTCTGTAATCATTTGCCCCTTTTTTTAAAGATTGGAATCAAGCAGAGTAACAGACACTTGGCCAAAAGACAAGTCATACATGTATAGGCCATGATAAATTATTATAGTTATATTGTTTTAGTCACATTCAAGTCACTAAGACATGGTATCTGACACTCACAACTTAGTTTACTTGTCTCACATCATCAGTCATTGTTAGCTGGCCTCAAAACAAGGGCAAGACAGCAGAATGTAATTGGGGAGGAAGAGATTCTCAACCACTGAAAGCCAGGCAGCACAAAGAGAAGGGGGGAGCTGGAATAGATGTTTCTATGTCATACCCCCAATGACACCTCTAACCAGACCTCACATCCTAACAGCATATAACTACGTAGATCATCCTTGGATGAATGCATTGATAAGTGTAGTACCCCCATGATGTAATCACGCATAATTTCAGAAAGATTTAAACTACAACACCTCAGACCTCATTCTCACAAGAATGATTTATATTTCATACTATATGCATTTCACCCATTTCTAAGAGTAGAAAATTTCTTCACAGCTCCAAAATTGCTACAAAATCCAAGTTCAAGATCTCCTCTGAGAATCAAGGCCCTATGAATACCAAAAAGAAATTTAAATGATTCCAATGTACAGCGCCACAGGCTAATCATTCTCATTACAAAAGGGATGGATAAAGGGATGAAAAGAAATATCAGAACATGGCAAACAAACCTGTAGTTCCATGTGCATTACCCAAGACAGGTTGAGGTGAGATGTGAATGCCAAAGGACTTGGGGAGCCCTGAACCTATGACATTTTTCCTGGTATAGCCATCATGGACTGTCTCATGGGGTCCATCTGTTCACTGCCTATGAATTATCCTAGAAAATGTTCTAAATTTCTACCTCTTCCAACTTCCTGTACTTTCCACTGTACCTGGGCTTCACTCTCACAGCTTTCCAGAATGCTATCAAAGTGGCATACTGCATCTGGGTACCTCACTGACCTCACACACACTCTTGCATTAGGCATGCATATAAAACTACCAACACATGGATAATATCAAGTTCAGGGTTGTGGCTGCAGAGGTCTCTTGAGTCTCTGGATATCTGAGCACTGTGAAGTGAATCTCAATGAACCAGTTTCTTAGGGAATTCTTCTCAGCAAGGATTCATGGACTCTCCTTTCTAATGAAAGCTTTACAGATTTGTACCCTTGAGAGGCCTTCCTTGTTCCTGAAATGTTCTCAAGCCTTCTTTACCATTATTCTGATGCAACACCCTTGGAATTTTAATATTAGTCTTTTCAGCAGCCATGCTCCCAACTTTCAGGATCTTCCTATGTGGTCTCAATTTAGCTCCTGCAGATCTTGCTAAAAGCAGTCAGCAGTAGCCATACCACACTCTGAACATTGGACTGCTTTGAAATTTCTTCCATAAGATTACCTATTTGACTGCCCTTAATTGTAGTTTCTTTCAAAGTTTGGGGACATGAAAAAATGCAGGGTTTTTTTCCTGACAAAATATAATACACATGACCTCTATTTCATCTGGCAATGAAGTCCTCATTATTAACTGATACCTCTTAAGTCTAGCCTTTACTATCTACGTATCTATCAACTTGCTGGTCATATGAGCTCTGACCAGAATCTCCCATCTAGCTCAGTTTACATCATTCATGTGGTTCTCCAACTGGCATCTTTAAGCCTTTCCAAACTATTCCCACAAACTACTTCCATAAGCTTCTGACCCACATGGTGAGTTATAGTCACAGCAATTCCTCTTCTTACATCAGTATTTGTCTTAGTAATGTTCCCATCAATGAGAGACAATACCTAACATAGCTTAAAGAAAAAAAAGGGTTATTTTTGCTTATGATTCAAACATATGGTCAACAGGATCCAAGACAGAAATATAATAACAGAGTAGCATGTCAGAGGAAGGGGTTCTCAAACCAATGGAGCGAGGAATCAGAGAAGGGAGGAGCTGTGAACAAGAATACAGTTTTGCAGTTCATGTCCCTAGTGATCCATCTGCAAGCAACCACCAACTCGTGACAGTATATTCAACTACTACTGAACTCATCAATAAATCAATTAAAAAATGAAAATAATACCCATGTTGCAATCACCTTCCACACATATGAAAAATTTTTGAAACATGTTAGATCTAAACCATAATACACACACAAGCTTTATGTCTGTGGTTCAAAATGCATTTGGAACCTGGTGATCAATATCTTCTCTTCCTACTCCTCTTTTGTATTTATTTTGTTTTCCTCTTTTGTATTTGTTTTTGTTTTGTAAACACAACAGAAAATCCTAGGCCAACTTTGCCAAGTCTCTAAATCTTTATTTCCCCATTGGCCTTTCCTTTTAAATCCCTTTTCTGTTTTTGCTTTCATGCTTCCCATGTCCCACTCCATTCAGTAAATTGTCTTATCACTATTTGCAATCATAAAACTTTAAGAAACTCATTCCCACTAAATTGCTTCCTTCTGCCATTTTTTTTGTCATCATTGCTAACAAAATAGTGCATCTGTTTTTAATCAGTGGATACATGAAATAATTTAGGATGCACATGGTTCAATCTACATAGGATTCATGGAGTGTAGGAAGAAACATAGAGACCTTAATTTGTTTTACTTATGATTCCCCTAGTGTCATATTTACTTGAAGATATAATTTGAATAAAAGTTTTAGAGAAGTATTTCTAAAAGTACTTTTGCTATTGACTTCTTTTAGAACCTAGAACTAGCATTATTCAACCATGAGGCAATCTTTCACTCTAGTTCTGTCCTCTTCTTTAATATATGGCCATCCTGCCTGGATATGTGTAACTTAGACCTTGGGCCTTACCCTTCTGTTTTTATGCTTCAAAGCATTCTGGTATACTTGCTATATTTTCTGAACATAGGAATTTTCCACTTTTGTTCATAAAACATTTTAAGCTAACATATAATATTTGACATTTGATCATTCAGTGTCTGAATGTCTGGGTTGTTTTTTTTTTTTTTGAGACAGGGTGTCGCTTTGTAATTCAGGCTGGCCCTGAACTCACTATGTAGCCCAGGCAAGCCTCGAACTCAGCAATCCCCCTGCCTCTGCCTCCCAAGTGCTGGGATTACAGGTGTGAGCCACCACGCCCGGCACTGTGGTATGTGGTATTGTTGGTGGACGTGAGTCACCACGCCCAGCATTGTTGTATGTGGTTACCCAGGATCAAACTCAGGACCTTGTGCTTGCGAGGCAGGTGCCGGAACCACTGAGCTAAATCTCCGGCCCACTGAATGTCTATTTTTAATGTATGTATTTTTATGGTCAACAAATGTGTACTGCTAGACACTATTAATGTAATTTATTCACTTTCTAAAAAAGATTCAAAGTTGTTTATAGGAACAGACATGTATAATAAGGCTGGTAACAATGGAACACAAAAGAGAACTGTGAAAATAAGTGCAAAAACATGCCAACAGTCAGGGCTAGGAGATAATTTATTTGAACATTAAATTTAGCTATAAGCTTTTGATAGGAAAAATGTAATGATAAATTCAACAGACTAAATGATAATTATATGAAGGGAAGCATGATAATTCTATAAATATACTTTACTGATGCAAAATTATTTTAAGTATTTTAAAATATAAGGAAACTTATGGAAGTAGCATTCAGCAAAATGTTTTAAACCACAATTTTGTAGCAAGTTTAATTAGGATTTCTTTATTTGCATGTCATAATACCCAACTCAAACTATTTTAAACATGCAAAGAGGATTTGTTGAATGCATTCTTATCCCAGTCAATGTCATGGCAACATTTTCTTTATATCAGACATGTGTTCAGTGCTACCCCATCATGCTTTGCATGATGCCAAGTTAGCAGATCCAAACTTTACCTCTTGTCATTTTTAGCTGCTGGAGATAGGACAACTGAATAATAAATAATTATCACTAAAGTCGGGAAGAGCTGAAATACATCTGACAGTAAGTGATACAGCTAGAATATGGGAAAATTAATTTTGGAAAGGAAAACATATGGTTTTTCTTGTTTATTGTAGTTCTTTTAACTACCCAATATGTTTCCCATACATACGCTTTTACAAATGCATGTGCTTGCATAATATTTATATACTGTACTACTCTTCCCTAACAGAGAATACCTAAAGTCACATCCACTTCTGCAATGTACCTTCAGGACCTTGAACTCCAGGTGATGTGCAATTGGCTTAGTCAGGTAGGAATGATGGATGACTCATAGCTAAAATTTTTGTTGTTGTTTCACTTTACTGTGGTTGTTGCTCATTTAAAATTTATTTGGATTTTTTAATGTTTCAGTTTTAGCTCACAGTCCCTAGTATGACTGAGTGATTTTCTTTTCTGACTATATTAAGAGGCACACACAAAAAAAATGAAGCTTCAGAACTTCATTGAAAGATATAATCAAAGCAACTATCACTATCTTTAATATCCTCCCTGGCACATTTTTCCACATTCCTTGAAGGCAGCAAATGCCTTCATTTTCTGGTTCATCCTTCCTGTGTTGTTTTATGTTAAAGCATAACCATAAATGTATACTTTCTTATTCTTCTTTCTTACACAAACTATGCTCTGTGTACTCTCTTACACTGTATTTTCTCATGTAATATGTTTTGTAAATCTGAATTTGCTCAGGCATATCCCCTCTGTTCCTTAACTGCATAATCATTGTATATATTTTGTATGCTTTATTCAGTGAAACACATACAGTGTGATAGTAATTTCAATATTTTGCGATCACAATTCTGCAATAAATAATTAGTATACATTTTGATAATGTTGGTATTTCATCATGGTAAGTTTCTGAAAGAAGAATAAATCAAAAGATAAGTGTACATGTAGTTTTGCTAGATATTACTAAGGATATTGGTATAGTTAATAGATTTTGTGTCATTTTGTATTCTTTGAAGTAAAATATGAGTACACCTATTTTTCCATAGATCCACCAACAGAGTTCATTTGTAACTTTTAGTGGTTTTGCAAACCTGTGAAATGAGAAATAGAACCATAGCGTAGCTGTACTTTGCCTTTTTTTAAAAAAATATGAATGAAGTTAAATATATTTTCATGTTTGTGTCTATGAGGTTTTGGTCTTTATTCAAATTTAGAAAGGGTTTACAGGGGCTAGGGATTTAGCTCAGTGATTCTGGCATCTGCCTGGCAAGCACAAGGTCCCGAGTTTGATACCTAGTACCACACCCCACAGTTTCTGGCATGGTGGCTCAGGCCTGTAATCCCAGCAATCAAGAGGTGGAGGCTAGAGTATTGCTGTGGATTTAAGGCTAGCATGGGCTAAATAGAGAGTTCAAGGCCACCCTGAACTAGAAAGCAAGGTGCTGATGAAAAAAAAAAAGCCTTTATATAAGCCTTGTGATATTTTCTAATGTGATTTAAAATTTTTGAGCAAACAATAAACATATAATTTGTTTTAGCTAAATTTCTATTTATAATTAGATGTATTTTACCATTATCCAAATTTGCTTTTGGTATTTGTATAGACCATCTAGTGTGGAAATCTATTTGAATTTTATTATTCTGTGTTTTGTAAAAACTGTTTCTAAAATATCCATTTATATGCAGTAATTTAATTTTCCTAGTACTATTTATAAAATTGTTTACCCATGGCAAAGCAATGTAAGAAACATTACCTTTATCATGCACTAGTTTTTTAATAAATTGAGTTTATTGGTTCATTTTAGGAAAACATTGTGATCACATTTCTCATAGGGAATTTGTACCTGTATGTAGTATAACTTGATTCTCTTTCTTCCCAGTCCTCTGCACCCATAACACCCCACCCATGCTATAGATATAAGCTATGTTTCTATTTTGTCATTTTTTCATCATTTTTTTCTTTTCCTTCCTTGCTTTGTCCTGCCCCCACCCAATTACCATTTCCCCTTGAGAACAGCTATTTTTCTTCCTATGTCACAGTACCTAGCATACCTTCAATTTTTCACACTAAAGAGTGAACACTTGCACTAAATATTCCTGATTGTAACAATGGAACGAGGCCTCAGTCACCTGATCTATTCTCTCCTGGGGTTACACAATCTGGGTATGTTTATTGTGCTCCACTATGATATCAAAAATATAGATTACCTTAATCAAGATACTGTCATTATCAGCCTATTTTTTCTCAATACCCTTAGGAAACCAATTTTGCTTAAGGCAAGTGATTCTCATAGTTTAGCTCCTGAAACAGCACCATCAGTATCATGTGAATCAGATTTTTGGGTTACAACTGACCTACAAAAGCAGCAAGTCTGAGACTGGGATTCAGGGACTTATGGATTAATACAGTGATTCTGCTGTGTGCTCAGTTTGAGACATGACTCAATTTGAGGCTGGCACGTGGGTCAAATAAGCACATTATGTATGGGGTTTAGTTATTCGCTAATATGACAAGTTAAAAAGTTGAACATAATTTTGCTTATTATCATTTGGTGAATGTTGTTTAAAAGTTGTTTACCTCTTTAGTCAGATTCACCACAAGTATTTGATGATAATATCAAGAATACAGGAATTGATACATGCTGGTGATAATTCAAAATAAAATGGATATTATATTGTTAGTGGAGGTTTAACTAGTAAAATTACTATGGAAATCATTATGGATGTTCAAAAAAAAGTAGCAGGACAAATTCCACTTGATTATCTGTATTTTCCTAAAAGAATTAATGTCAGCATACTCTAATGATACCTGAATACCAATGTTTGATATGGGACAATTCACAGTACCTAAGCTATATAAACATCCTAGATAACCATCAATAAATGAATGATAAATTGTGGTCATCATACAGTATGGAACATTACTCAGCCATAAAGAAGAATAGTCATGTTATTTGCAGGAAATTGAATAGAATTGGAAATAATCATGTTAAGCAAATTAACCCAACCTCATAAAATCTGGTATCACCTTGGAAAACCTTATAGTCTCAAGGCTGATTCCCTTAACACTAAAGAAGAAGCTACAGGAAAGGAAGAGTGAAAATGATGGTCAAAATTATGAAGATATTAAAGAAGAAATACATAAGCAAATCCAGAAGATGTTTACCAAGGTTCAAGTGATTTAATTACACTAAGGATTGTACTGATAAAATTTTCAGTAATTATAACAACATAAGGGATAAACAATAATGTAATTTAATTAAAAAGACAATATAAGATATGAATGACCATTTTGGTAAAGAATTAGAAATTACAAAGAAAGCAAACAAATAAAAAAATATTAAAAGTTCAACAGAAAGCATGGGTAGCAGATTTAACCAATGGAAGGACAGTGTTAAATAGTAGAGACCATGTGAATTTAATTGATAATAAACTATAACTTGAAAATAACAAGACACCATGTCACCTGGATCCAAAAGTTGCCATACTTTTCAACCAAACTTACGTATTATAGGAGTAAAGGAAAATTAGGTGATTGAAAGGTATAAAAATATATTTCCTGAAATGACAACAGAACATTTTGTTTTGTTTTGTTTTTGAGACAGGGGCTCACTTTGTAATTCAGACTGGCCCTGAGCTCACTATGTAGCCCAGGCAAGCCTCAAACTCATAGCGATCTTCCTGCCTCTGCCTCCTGAGTGATGGGATTACAGACGTGAGTCATTACGCCCAGCAACAGAACATTTTTTAAATCTTGAAAAATAATTGAATACTCAACTATGACCAATAACTGAATACTCAGCTTTATCATGTCTCCATTGCACTCTCCAAAACAGCATAATCAAAATTCCAGAAATTCAACAAAATGTAAAAATACTAAAAGCTATTAGAAAAAAAAAAAAAAAACACGGAAAGCCCATCAGAATAACAGTAAATTTCCCAGCGCAAACTTTAAGGAAAGCTTAGAGTGAGTTTTCCAAAGCCTAAAACAGTTGTCATCCATAACATCAATATGGAGGAAAATTAGTTGGTTTTTGTTTGTTTGTTTTTAGTTGAACCAGGAATTAAGCTCAGGATCTTGGGCTTCCAGGCAGGCATGACACCAGTGAGCTACTTTCCTGGGTTTTGTGCTATTAACTGAGCAAGAAGTAAAGAATTTCAATGATGAAAAATAATATATATGATCACTGTCGTTTCTCATTGCTGAGACAAAATATCTGACACTCAAAGTTTAATGAGGAAAAGTTTATTTGGCTCACAGTTTATAGAGATTTCACTTCATAGTTGGCTGTCTCTAAGGTAACGTGGTGTGGCAGAGCAGCAATGCAGAGAAACAGGTAATGACAGACAGAAAGCAAAAAACGTAGTGAAGCAGCAAGTGACAAATGACAACAGCAGCAACTCTTTCTATCCATGCTATCTACCCTTAATCCTAACACTACATCATGAATCAATCCAAACATCACATGCTTAAGCCCAACATCACACACTCTTATCTCCAGCCACCTTCGAAAAGCCCCACCTGTGGCTGCATGATTCTTTATGAGGACATCTCTAGACAAGCCATAACCTCCCACGCCTGAGCCCTAAAAGACTCTTGTATATACCTTTACACAGACAGGATTTAGTCTATCTCCAAAAGTTGCCAGGTCCTAACAGTTTAATCACTGCTGAAAAGTCCAAGTCTGAACTCTCCTCTGGGATTTAAGGCAAACTCTTAGTTGCAAGGCCCTGTACAAATGAAAATTAAACACATCCAAAACAGTGACACAAAATAAACATTACCTTTCAAAAATAAACAGAGATGTAGAAAGGAACAGGAGCAAAGCAACATCAAAATCCAGCAGGCCACGCATTAAACCCCGTAGCTCCTCACCTGTCAACCTGCAGCAGTCTGTGACAAGCTATAAACTCCAAAGGGCTGAGGTAGCTCCTGTGGTGTTTCTGGCGGCTGTAACTCCTGTGTGCTCTTTCTTTGGTCAGCTTTGCTTACTCCTTGCAGCTGCCCCCAGGCAGTCCATGGTCCTGCTTTCTCCAACCTTATGACATCTCCATTGCATCTTCGACCTCACACTCACAAGCTTCACATACTGCCCTTCCAAGGACATACTGCCTGATCTCTCAGCCCTGAAATCTGAAGGAAAATATATCTGACCTCACAACTCTCGCATGCTGTGTACAGCTAAAACCAGCATCACGTAGCTGATGCATCTGCCACCAGGCGGAGTGGCAGCCAGGCTTCCCTCTCTCTTGACTGTAGGAATTGAGTACCTATGAGTCAAATCCTCAGGAAAAGAATTATTAGGTCATTGTCACTGTGGAACATGGAGCTTGGGGTTCTCTGATCCAAGAAAAGTCTACCTTTGCAAATTTCAGACTGCAATGAGTGGGGTCCTGCTGGAGACCCCGAAGTTTGGGGAGACTAGAAACTGGGACAGTTTTCCAGGTTGTAGCCTGCATGACATTTCTTTTTTTTTTTAAAATTGAATTCTTTATTGGTACAATTTATATACATCTCAAAATCACATATAACATTGGGAAATTTGTACCAGTATATGCCACAAGTTAATTCTCATTTTTACCCATATCCCTACCCACTCCCCCCTCCTCCCCCCTTATACATGCTCTTTTATTTTCTTTCTGTGTCATATTTATTCCTTCCCCTCATCACATTCCCAC
>PVIC010005370.1:0-24308 GCA_004025085.1 Thryonomys swinderianus
GTGGGTAGGGCTGTGGGTAAAAATGAGAATTGGCCTGTGTCACACATTGGCACAAATTCCCCAATGTTGTGTGTGATTGTGAGCTGTGTATATAATGTACCAATAAAGAATTCAATTAAAAATCAATTAAGCAAAATGACACAAATAACCGAAAACAAATTTAACTATATACTATGTACTTTCTTTTTTGTTTAAAATAAGCTACTTGTGTAAGACCGATAAAGATGAATTCCGTATGGGCATTCAGCTTGGGTTAGAAGCAGGCCTTAATGAAGAAACATACAAAGCAAAGGTAAGCAATAGAAGATGAAAGAAGTGCTAGGCATGCTGATACATGACTGTAATCCCAGCACTCAGGAGGCTGAGGCGGGAGGATCACTGCAAGGTAGAGGTCAATTTAAACTACAAGAGAGAGACTCTGTTTCTAGAAACAGAGAAGAAGGGATGATTTACAGAAAAGAGAAGGATGCTGAAGCTTAGTGATACTTATAATCCAGTAGAGGGACATGTCCCTCCTGAGATGATACCTTCTTAGAGTAGACTGTGAAAAAATAGCCTCATGAGAAAATGGTTAGAGACTGTTTAGGGCCAGCTAATTTTAGATAGCAGTTACTATAAGATTTGTCTGGGAAAGCCCGGTCCCAGCACCTGGGGATCCTTAGGAAACATCACCCCTTCTGCTAAAGACAAAAAGCCACCTGATGGGAAGCTAAATGTAGGAAATGCCTTTCTGCTAATAGAAGAGAAGACCTTTATTCCAGCTGGCACCATATGTAGGCAACCCCAGCATTATTCCCAAAGTCATTTTTTGGATAATCCTACCTTGGGTACCAGCTCTTTTTATTCTTTTTTTTTTCTTTTTTTTTTTTTTTTTAGAGCTAGGCATGGCAGGGGCTAGGGCTCAGTGGTGCAGCATGTGCCTAGCATTCTGGAGGCTTTAGGTTTAATCCCTAAAACCATACATACATACACACTACAAATCATAAAGCACTCTAGTGACCTGTTAATTACAGCTATAAACACCATTCTAAAACTATCTGCCAGAAAAAGGAAATGTTCTGAGTTAATGTAATACTGTCAGGGATGAAAAAATTCAATGAACTAACTATATGACATTCAGATATAAAATAATATTAAGTCAGTGAAGAAAAAGGCAAAATGGAGATAGTCTACAAATTTGAGTGAAAGGATACACAGATCATGAGGTGAAGAAAGGTATGAGAATAAATTCATCCAACACCTGTGCTAAATTCTGAGGATGAATTAGCACACAAGACTGATATGGTTGCTGTCCACAGACAAATAGCCCAGTAGATCTTAAGATATTAAAACAGATATAAAAACATTAATAAAGATTTTCCCCTTGAATCACCTGTGCTGTTAACTCTCCTAAGCTGCAAATTCTACTTACCTGATTGTTTGTTTGTCTGAGATAGGGTCTTCAGTTGAAATTCAGGCTCACTATGTAGCCCAGGCAAGCCTTGAACTCAGCATCCTCCTGCCTCGGCCTCCTGAGTGCTGGGATTACAAGCATGAGCCACCACACTCAGCATTGTGTTATACGGTAGTGGTTGCTGGTGGGCATGAGCCACCACACCTAGTATTGTTGTATGTGGTTACCAGGGATTGAACCAGGGATTTTTGGGCTTGTGAGGCAGGCACCAGAACCACTGAGCTAAATCCCTGGGCCACCTGACTATTTTTCAAAAAGATAACTAGCTGATAGAGTAAAAGCAATAATAACTTTTGAAGCAGAAGAAAAGTGATTAATCTACCTTTTTAAAAAAGGAAACCTCAGTGAAATTTGGAATGCTTAATTTGTCCTAGGCATATTTTAACCAGAAGACTACCATGAAAAGGCCTATGGATGGGATTTTTTTTTCTTTTTTGAAACAGGATCTCGCTTTGTAGTTCAAGCTGGCCCTAAGCTCACTATATAGCCCAAGCAAGCCTCGAACTCGGAATCCTCCTGTTCCTGCCTCCCGAGTGCTGGGATTATAGGTGCAAGACACCGCGCCTGGCTTTTTTTCTTTTTTTTTAGATAGGGTCTTGCTTTGTAGTTCAAACTGGCCCTGAGCTCACTATGTAGCCCAGGCAAGCCTTGAACTCACAGCAATCCTCCTGCCTCTGCCTCCCGAGTGCTGGGATTACAAGTGTGAGCCACCATGCCCAGCCCTGAGGTGTGAGGTACTGATTGCTGGTGGGTGTGAGTTACCACGCCTAGCATTGTGGTATGTGGTTATTGGAGACCAAACTCAGAACCTTGCACTTGCAAGGCAGATGCAGAAACCACTGAGCTAAAACCCTGGCCATTTTTAAACTTCTAAAAGAAAAACCCAACATTCATCTAGGACATATCAGGTAGTGAAAAACAAAAGATTTATCAAGCACTGGAAGAAATATTCTCTTTCAGTAGAAGGGTATCTTCCAACATGCCAGAACTAAGACACTGTCCATCCTTTCCTAACAAGCTTTTTATAGACATACTGGTGGCCGGAGATAGCTAAAAGAAAGAACCCAGGCATAACAAAGTCACAGGTCAGGGACTGGCAGTGAGTGCTGAACATGGCACACTTGCTGGGAAGAGTTTTGGTAACTGGAATAAACACAGATATATCAATAGGAAAATGGGCAAGCGATTTGAATAGGCAACTCAGAGTCCAAAAAAGTATAAGTAATACGAAAGATGACCACTTTCACCATTGATCAAGGACTCACTAGTTAAAGCTGCAGAGAAATCACTACTTTCCAAGCTATGAGGTTGATTTGTAAATTTAAAAAAAAATTAAAAACCCAGAGGACTCCATTGGCCAATGTTAAGATGAATTTACCATCAAAAAACAATGATTGTAATTTTTGAAACACAATGGCTATAGAAAAATGCATGAGTTCATGCGCCATTCAAAATTTTAAAAACTGGCTGGGTATGATAGTGCACACCTATAACCCCCCCCCACCACCACCACACGCACACTCAGGAAGCCCAGGCTGCAAGTTGGAGGACAGCATGGGCCACAAAGTGAATTCAAATCTGGCCTGAACTACACCCATGCCAAGACCCTGTCTCAAAAAAGCAACAAAGGGCTGGATATTTAGCTCAGTGGGGTTTGATCCCTGGTAACCAAATACAACAATATCGGCTGTGGGGCTCACGCCCACCAGCAATTAGTACCACATACCACAAATGTCGGGCTTGGTGGCTCACGCTTGTAATCCCAGCACTCAGGAGGCAGAGGCAGGAGGATTGCTGAGTTCGAGGCTTGCCTGGGCTACATAGTGAGCTTAGGGCCAGCCTGAACTACAAAGTGAGACCCTATCTCTAAATAAATAAATAAACAAACAAACAAACAGCAACAACAACAAAAAATGTTTAAAGCCTGGGGATATTTTCAATCCCCAGTACCCGCCCCATACATTTTACGACTTTGTCTCAAAGTAATATAATTTTAAAAGACTGGGTCTGTACCTCAGCACAAAGACCCTGAGTTCAATCACTGGTGCTGCGGCAAGAGGGACTTCAGAGACCCAGTGACTAACTGTAATCATGGTTTGGTCTGGTCTGGTCTTCTGAGACAGGGCCTTGCAGTGTAGCCCAGAACTCACCATGTCGCCCAGCCTGGTGCCTGTGATTCCAGGCGCAAACCACCAAGCCTGGCTGTGCAGTCGTGGTCCTTGATTGGATGTAGTGCAAAAGATATTTTGGGAATAAGAAGAGAAATTTGAAAGTAATAAAAATATTGCTACAGTTGTGTAGGACACTGCGCTTGTTTTGTCTTGCTTTTTGAGAAAGGGTCTCATTATATACTTCAGGCTGGCCTTAATTCACTATGTAACTTAGGCTGGGTGAACTCACAACAGTCTTCCTGCCTCAGTTTCCCAAGTGTTGGAACTACTGGCATGCACCACCACACCCGCCTTGGGAAACTGTTATTAGAAAAACATAGCAAAATGTTTAGACTAACAAATATAGGTAAGACATGACAGAATGTTTTACAAAATCAAATCTAAGTGATAAATATATAGCATTTATTAGACTATTCTATTTTTAGCACATCTATAATTTCCATAACAAGTATTAAAAAGTATGTTCAATACCTACCATTTGTGTGGGTCTGAAAAATAAGATTATCTCATACAAATGTTGGTTACAGTATAGCCTTTTTATTTTTTTAGTATAGCCTTTTTAAAGGACAATTTGAAATGCCTAGATTTTATTTTATATTTAGGTACCTTTTGACACAATAATTTCATCATTAAGAATTTGACAGATGAGCTGAGCCTGGGACACACACTGTGGTTCCAGCTACTCAGGAGGCTCAGGTGGGAGGATTGCTTAAACCCAGGAGTTTGAGAATGGCCTGTCTGACACAGAGAGACCTATCTCAAAAATAAAACCACTCAGGGCCAGAGATTTAGCTCAGTGGTTCCTGCACCTGCCTGGCAAGTGCAAGGTCCTGGGTTTGATCCCAGTAACCACATACAGTGCTGGGTGTGGTGACTCAAACCCACCAGCAATCAGCACCACATACCACAGTGCCAGGCATGGTGGTTCACACCTGTAATCCCAGCACTCGGGAGGCAGAGGCAGGAGGATTGCTGAGTTTGAGGTTTGCCTGGGCTACAGTGAGCTCAGGGCCAGCCTGAACTACGAAGCAAGACCCTGTCTCAAAAAAATAAAAAAAAAACCACTCAACAACTAGTGACATGGGAATGGAGGATACATATATAAGGATGTTTATTAATGAAGTATTTATAACATAGACAAATTTGAGGTGGAAAATATGTTATGATAATGTATTATGTATCACCTATAACAAAGAATATTGTGTTATTAAAAAGAGGCGAGTGTGTGTACATTTACTGAGTTAGTCTCCTACTCTCCCTCTCCACGTCAGTGCCCAGCTTCCTCTACAGAGCACCAGTCACATCATCACACCACACACTAATGACATCATCTTAAGTTAATTACTTCTTTAAAGATTCTATCTTCAAATACAATTACATCCTGAGGTACATTGGGTTAGGGCTTTGGCACATTGAAACTTGAAGGAACGCGGTATAACTCATAATATTTGCCAACATGGAAACGTGCCCAAAATTCTGAGCTGGTTTTGTTGTTGTTGTTGTTTTTGAGACAGGGTCTCACTTTGTAATTCAGGCTGGCTCTGAGCTCACTATGTAGCCCAGGCAAGCCTTGAACTCAGCAATCCTCCTACCTCTGCCTCCCGAGTGCTGGGATGACAGGTGTGAGCCACCACGCCCAGTTTTTTTTGGTTTGTTTTTTAGGCAAGGATCAACCCTGGTGATACACACCTATAATTCCAGCACTCTGGGGGGCTGAGGCAAAGGTCTGCAAGTCTGAGTTTAGTCTGGGCAGTTTAGTGATATGTGAAACTCTGTCTCTAGATTTTAAAAAGCTGTTTTTTGAGACAGGGTCCTGCTATGTAGCCCAGACTTACCTTGAACTCACTGTGTACCCCAGACTGGCCTGGAACTCATAGCAGTCCTCTCCCAAATGCTGGGATTACAGGTGTGCACTACCACACCCAGCTAGATTAAAAATAGTTGAATGCAAAGGCTTTAGGTTCAGTTCCCAGTAACACACACACACACACACACACACAGGACAAATATGATATGATTCCATATTTTCAAAATTAAAACATAAAAATAAGGCCATGAATGTAGCTTAGTTGTACAACTCCCTAGTAAATCCAAGTCCCTGAGTTTGATTCCAAGTACTAAAATAAAAATCTCTGATTCATGTTTACATGTGATGTGGGGTATTGGAAGCTGTTAATAAATATTCTCTTAGGGAAGGGGTAACTGCAGTGAAAGAGGGGGGCATAAGCCTTTTTCTGAGCATGGATTACTTTTGCAAATTGAAAGATATTAGTTTAGCAAATGCAGCCATAATATATGCTGAAAGGAAAATGTTCTTATTTGTAGTGACTAGGGAGCTGTGGACTTAGCTCAAGTGGTACCATGCCTATCTTGGAAGCTAAGGGCCCAAGTTCAGTCCACGGCCCGCAAAAAATAAAACAAAAAATTATAGTGATTGGGGAGAAATCAACAAGGAAATGGGGACCAGGCATTCAATTTCATACATATCAACAAGCAGAAAAATGGGAAGAAAACAATGAAAATCATCCAAACCACAAATTATGTAAAGACGAATGAAAATGTATTGTTCTAATATTGACTTCGATTATTAGATACAGGCTTAAATGGGAAGGGGACCCAAAAGATGAAGGGAGGAAGGCGAAAGAGAAGAAGTAAAAGGAATTAAGTTATTTTCATTTCTTTTTGAAACAGGGTCTCCCTATGCAGTTCAGACTGACCTCAAATTTGTGACAATCCTCCTGCCTCAACCTCCCAAGTGCTGGGATTATAGGTGTATTATGTATTACCTATGACAAAGAATACTGTGTTATTATTAAAAAGAAGCAAGTGTGTGTACATTTACTGAGTTAGTCTTCTACTCTCCCTCTCCACGTCAGTGCCCAGCTTCCTCTACAGAGCACCGGTTATGGTTACGTCATCAGACCACACTAATGACATCATTTTAACTTAATTACTTCACATCAATTTAAGTAAGAAACCCAACTAAATCTATTAGCATAGGGTGTGGAAGAACCCACCTGCGTGGCACCTGAGTCTATTAAAAGGGAAAGGTAGAGGAAAGCCCTGCTTTTGAACAGCATCTCCTGGTTTCCAAGGCAGACAGTCAGCTCCTGATCCCAAATCACACAGGACTCGAGAGCAAGCTCCAGGCCTTCAACCTTCGACTGGATCTTCAGCCACAGAAGGCCCTTTGGTGCTTTTCTACACCTCACTGCAAATAGCTACTGTAAGCCCGTTGCTTAATTTCTTATATATTTTTATGTCTTGAATTGAATCTGTTTCTTTAGTGAGCACTGACTAATCCAAAAAAGTTTTCAGGTTACAAAATTAGGAAATGGCAAAACTGGAACTCAAACCTGAGTCTAGGTTGTATGAAGCCTGATGCCAGCTATTACTCCTTACTGCCTGGAGTAGGTTTTGCCCTCTCCCTGCCACCTTTGTACATTGCCCGTCTCAGCATCCCCTTTTCCAGGGAGGTTTGGTGACCCTCTGTCTCTTCTCACTCTGATTTCATCGATGTCACAGAACAGTGTAGTTTAATTACCCGTGTCTCTATTCTCCTCCGTTGGACCGTAACCTCTTGAGGGCAGGAATCAAGCTTCTCCCGTGCCTGACACATGATAGATAGGTGCTTGAGTTCTACAATGGGGGAATAAAACTTGCACCTAATTGTTGCCTCTACTAAGAATATTCCTGGTTTAATGCACCAATAAGTCCCTGGAGTACATACACCATGGTGTCAGACACTGATCAAGTTTTCGATAAACATTTTTTCAGTAAATAAATGAATTATTCAGCAAGTAATCTCTATTTACGGTAATTCTGAATCACAGTAAGTAGCTTCTCGACATCATTTCTTGGTAATGAGTTAGTATTAGAAGTCATTTGCACCCATGAACATTTCAAAATTGGTCATTTCACCCCCATTTTCTTCTTCACACACAGACACGATCTGTGTTTAAAAGTGGATTTTGATTCAGTCGTGGATTTGTCCTACTGCACATTACTAGCGGTTACTTTAAATCTCTCTCAGCCAAATGTCAGAATCAGGGGGTGGCACTGAAAGGTGAAACAAACAGTTAAACTCTAATTTACAAGCTTGCGTTTCCCTGGGGATAATTGTGTTAAAGTCACACGTTTCTTGGTGTGACCTTTGACGCAACAAAATCCCCTTTCAAAGCGGATTGATTGCATATGACTATGACTAACTGAAGATGTGGGATAACGGAAGACCTAAAATAGAATTTGTTAAGTGAGGCTGTGATCTTTTTAATATATATATATATATATAATGTATATATGCGTTCATTGGTAAAACGAAGAAAACGAATTATCTTCCAAGAAGTTTGTCAGTCCCATGGGCAAAGGGGAACCAACGCTTTTCCTGAGGTGCTTTCGCAGAGAAAGGGCTCGCTCCGAGGGCGGGGCTGGCAGCACCTCCCGGGACCCGCAGGCAGGGGGCGTGGCCTAGGGCTGGTCTAAAACTCGAGGGGCGGGGCCGCAGGGGGCGAGAGGCAACCTGGGAAGTGGCGCCATATTGGCGTCGGCCGCGCCGTATTGTCATAAATAGAGCCGGTTTTGTGGTGTTTTCACTACTCGGTTGGATGCCTCGGTCATAGTAAGTGTGGGAGTGAGCGAGCCAGTGAGCTACAACAAGCGACCAGAGGAAAGCAGACAGAGGGAGAAGGAAAGAGCAGGAACAGGAAAGACTCCAGAGTGAAAGACACTCGTCAGGAGGGAGGCGCAGGAAGCGATGAAAGAGATGTCTGCGTAAGTGGTGGGGGGCGGCGGTTGAGGAGAGGTGGAGAGGTGAGCTGAGGTGGTCGTGGCGGGCCCGCTTGCGTGCCCTGCCCCTCCCTCCCTGCCCCAGCGTGCCCTGGTGGTCCGCTTCCCAGCTCCCAGCCGGCCCGCAAGGACACTTCCCCTGCACCCGGCGGCTCACCTGGCTCCCCCTGCCCGGACGCGGGGACTCCGGAGTCCCCTCTGTCTCTGGCAGTCCCGCCTGAGGACGCCCTCAAACAAGGATGAGGAGCGAGAGAAGCGCATGTGTCCATGGGGAGAAATTGTCGGTCACTCCTGCCTCCAGCACTGTCTAAGCCGTCTGCTCCTGTCTGCATTGGCGCAAACACCACCTCCCTGCCTCCCCCTTCTCCCAGCCGGACCCGCTGCCTTCAGGTCCTCGGGAGCGCAAGACCTAGCCTGGACCAGGGGTTTCTCTTTGATAAAGACCGAGGTCCTCGCCCCCACCACCACAATATCTACCCGTCTCTACCTCCTGCTCATACTTTGATAAGTCTGAAGCAGTTTTTGTACTTGCCAAGATTTTGTTATACCATTTTACATTTCGATTTATTAGGAATCATTTAAATGTACAGAAAAAGACAGGATAACAAACACGGTTTGTGTAGCCACCACCCACTTCATGATGTGTGTATACCTATGTATTTATTAAAAAAAAAAGCATTCCTAATACACTTGAAGGACTCTCCTATCCCCTACTCTGGTCCTCTTCAGAGATCCTGACTGTCCTGAATTTGATGTTTATTGTGGTATTTTTATGATATTACTATATATGCATTAGTTTATAATAGCAGTCATTGTTTTACTTGCTTTAAAACTTTGTATAACTAGTACCACATTAGTCATTCTACAATTTGCTTCTTTACAGTAACATGGTGTCTCTGTGTGCTTAGTAGTTTGATATCTAATTAATTCATATCAACTAATGTGTTGTATTCAGTTGTACGAATATCCCTTTATTTAGTCCTCTTCCTGTTAGTGACAATTACAGATTATTTCGAAGTTTTTAAGTTATAGTGTGGCAGTGAACAGTATTTTACACATCTTGTACATTATACTGGAATATCTCCAGGATGTTTGTCTATGAGTGATATTGATGGAGAGTTTGTTTTTTTCCTGTGTAGATGAGAGAGGTTCAGAACCCTAAACTTGGGATTTTAGGGGCAGTAGGGCCCTAGGTAGCCACCTGATGCCCAATTCTTGGGGATTGAACCCAAGGCCTTCACACTAAGCAATATTCCCCAGCCCCTTTTTAGACATTTTTTTTGAGAGAAGACCTTCCTGAGTTGCCCAGGTTGAGCTCAATCTTGTGATCCTCCTGCCTCAGCCTCCTAGAGTAATGAATATTACAGGTGTACACTAACACACCTGGGGGGTTTTTTGTTTGTTTTGTGTTTTTTCTTTTTTAGAGAAATTGAGACCTAGGATCTTAGTATCTAAACTGAAGTAGTTTTGGAAAGAAGCGTGGAATAGTGGAAAGAGCCTTAGTAGTTCAGTTTCTGGTTCTTTTGTCTCTTCAAGGCTCTTACCTGTAAAACAGCATTTATTTGAGATCTGCCTCAGAATTATTGTTGATTAATTGAATGATCATTTGTAAAGGAATCGTTCTGTCCCACCTATTTATCATATACATATAAACATAGTACCAAAACACCTCTATAACTCTTTCAGTGTAGAAAGCCAAATCTTTATAGCTGAATCCAATCTGAAATAACTAAAGTTTTCTTCCACTCCAAAGTAAGTATCAGAGAGAAGTGAAAGTAGTATTGATGTTTACTTTTTAAGGTATAGACTATTTTATCTTCTTGATTCTTCCATCCTACCTAATGAAATCATTTAAAACTTTTTATTAGTGCATATTTACAGTACATACTGATTACATTTGTCATGGAAAGTTGGAACATGTATGTAGCATGTCTTAATTCTTTTTACATCCCCTTTCCCTCCCTCCTACCTCCCTGAATCTACATAATGATATCTTTAGCAAAAGAGTATGCCTTACTCTTGTGGATTCAAAATACAAAAACAAGCAAGCACTATTATAGTTTTTGTGGCTTTACATTTTTTATTACATAGAACATGTTTATGGGTACAATGTGACAGTTCAATTCATGTGTATAGCAGGTACTGATAAATAGGTAAATTGGAGTACCCATCACCTTAGACATTTGTTCGGATCATTCGGCTCATTCATATTTTCTCTGTTCTGAAAGGCAGTTGTAGGCAGTTGTCATCTGTCCCAGTTGTCCCACTGTTTCATAGAACTTTAGAAGTTAATCCTCCAATCCAACTGCACCCCTGTACCCATTAAATGTCTCAGTTCCCTTGTGTATTTTTTAAATAGGGCTGACATATTCAAGTTGTAAACCCCAAATCTCAGGAATTCTATTGTACTTTATTCAAGACTAGGATCTTTTGTATCTATAAAAGTTTCCCATTTAGTGTGAAGAACTTCATAATTATTCAGTGAGAAAATGGCATGAGTACCCGTCTACAATGAAGAAAACAGTTAATTAGAGTCATAAAATGTTAGGACTGTAAACTCTAATTCAAGTAAAATGTGTTAATGTAGGCTTCCCAAGGATAAGTCTAGTTGTGATTTCTTTTTAAAAGTCAGGTTGTTTCACAAGGTCCTTCTGAATGTGATGATTTTGTTCCTTTGGGAGAAAAAACAACTGTTTTTATGAAGAGGTTCCTTTTAAGTGTTTGATTGCTTTTTAGAGTCTAAACTCTAGATGGTACTTGACTTAAGTCTGCAAGATGTAGTGAACGTGGCCCTGGCACAGATCCCATTTGTGCTCTTTGCATTTGAACTGAGTGGTGATGGTAATGTTGTCCTGAAGCTAATACATGCTGCCTTTGGCTTGAAAAGACATCCTAACCATGAAAGCTGGAGGCAGTATGAATAGCCCTTTGTAAACATAAAATACCCATTTTCCCCTTTTTTAAAAATGTATTTGTCCCAACTGTTAGTACTAAATAAACTTTTTTTTTTTTGCTTTTTGAGACAGGGTCTCGCTTTGTAGTTCAGGCTGGCCCTGAGCTCACTATGGTGCCCAGGCAAGCCGCTGCGAACTCAGCAATTCTCCTGTCTCTGCCTTCCGAGTGCTGGGATTACAGGCGTGAGCCACCATGTCCGGCATTACTAAATAAACTTTTAATGCAGCTTAATTAATATGAGAAATTTGATGTTTCAATATAGTATGACTTTAATTTTTTGCTGTTTCTTTTTTTCTTGAACAGAAACACCGTGCTGGATAGCCAGCGTCAACAAAAACATTATGGAATTACTTCCCCAATTAGTCTGGCGTGTCCTAAAGAAATTGATCATATTTATACACAGAAATTAATTGATGCCATGAAACCATTTGGAGTGTTTGAAGATGAAGAAGAATTGAATCACAGGTATGAAATTGAAAACTTAAAATATTTTATAGCATATTACCTAATCATTAATTCAACAAACATATTGAATACTTACTGTGTGCTCCCTAAGAATACAGAAATGTCAAAGAGAAAAATGTTGGCTCTTCCAGAATTTACATTTTAGGTAGAATTCAGAGAATAAGACTGACAGTCAAATAAGTAAACCTAGTGTTAACATATAATAACTGCTAATGAGAAAATAAAGCTGGAGGGACAGGTTTCCAGAGAATGTGTCATTAAGAAAGTAACAAGCGAAAATTTGAAAGTGAGGGAGGTTGTGATACCTGAGGGAGAACCAGTCTGGTGGAAGGCTTGAGATGATTACCTGGTATGTTTGAGGAGTACATAGCAAATTCAGAGCCTAGGTATCTCAAATTGCAAATAAGTGAGGAAATTTGGGCTTAAAGTGAGGTGGGGAGGAGCTTATAACTGAGGCATTATGAACATTTTGCTTTATTCTGAGAGAATCAAGAAGCTATTAGAGTTTTAAGTAGAAGATTGATAAGATTTGGCTAATGTCTTAGTACATTCACTCTGTATTGAGAATGGTTTGAAGTAGGATTCAAGGGCCATTTCTAGTAACCTCAGAAGGAAAGAATGGTGCCTGGATAAGGGCTGTAGAAGTGATAAGTAGTAATAGAATTTGGGGTATGTTGGAAAGATAAGGTTGTTTAATGTCTGAATGTTAGAGAGTTTTCAAAGATAATGCCAAGGTTTTTAGTCTCAGCCCCTTAAAGGATGGAGTTCCATGTTCTGGAGAAGACTGAACGGAGGAGCAAGTGTGGACACATCAGGAGCTTTACATGCTATCTTTGAGATCCCTAAACCCTACTTTTCTTTCTTAATGCATATTTGTTTACACCTTGATTGAAGATTTGTTTTAATAATGCTAGTGTTTTTATTAAATACTATTTCATTAAAAAGTCAATAATTAATTTACCCTTTTTAATTTTCCCAAAGACATAGGTAGGACAAGCGGTGAGAGAATTCTAGTCTCTAGAGCCACATTGAATTGATTTAATTCCATAATAGGGCCAAAATAAAAATTGACAGTTCAGTTGGCCTCTGTGGCTCAGTGAAGATAACTTTTTGATTTTTATTAGATTTTTTGATTTTTTGAAAATAGCTCAAAGACCAAAATACTATTATCACGTTTATTATCTTCTGGCACTCTTGGGAAATCTAAGAACACCAAAAATGTGCTGCTGTGTATTGGCATATATGACAGCATTGGCAAATATGTAATATACTTTTACCCTAGCCCCAACATACTGGTACTCCCTGTATGTTCATTTCTTTAATAGGGCGTTTTCTTTTTTAAGTTTTAATTTAAAGTTTTAATCTTATTCTTTGTTATAGGCTGGTGGTTCTTGGCAAATTGAACAATTTAGTAAAAGAGTGGATATCTGACATCAGTGAGAGCAAGGTAAGACTCATACTACATGGAATTTTTTTGTTTCAGTAAATCCTGATCATTCATCCTGGCAATAAGATGTAAGAGTTGGAATCTGAAATACATTAGAACCTGGGACTGAATTGGTCCAGCCCTTGAGTTTCTAAGTAGATAAGGGTTTACCTAAGGAGTAACCGATTTTACTGCATGTCCACATAGATGTCTTATTTGATCCAAATGTACTGAACCAAAATGTAAGTATCAGGAGATGTTCCTTAAAAAGCCAGGTCTTTGGCTTATGAACAAACATATCTGGTAATACTAGCCTGTTTTTGTGCATAGCAGAAAGAGTCTTGAGTAGGATTAGGCTGCTGCCCTCCAGTGCCTCATGGCACTGCTCCCCTGTACTGACAAGGTGATTACCACTTACCAGTTCTTGTACCTCTCATGTTGGGCTCGCTTATTTGCATGCCTGCTTTGCCCCTGATGTAGGAGTTTGTAAATTTAATTTATAATTATGTAACAAATTTTAATCGTTATTGTTATTGTATAATTTGTTTTTCCTGAATTTCAAGAATATTTTAATTATAAAACTTCATTATTGTCTCAAAATCATTGCTATGAAAGTTATTTCTGAGGTTATATACTAGGAATAGGTAGAACATGTTCAACTGAGTAACAACTATTAATCAGCTTTCATTACTATAACAAAATACCTAGAATAGGCTACTTACAAAGAAAAGAAGTAGGTTTCACTTACAGTTTGGGAAGTTCAAGTGCAGGGTTGGTTGAACTTATTATTTTGGGACAGTGGCAAATGCATGGAAAGGAGATTGGGTTATGAAATGAAGTGGCAGTTGAAGCTTCAGAAAGGAAAGTCCATAGAAACATTTTGTGGTGATTTTCAGTAGCAGATCCAAAAGACCCTAACCTTGGCAATCCCAAGAAGAAAGCTCTGGCAAGTTTTGAGCAAAAACGCTACAGAATAAAGAACATCAGCCAGTGAATTTTGTGCAACATGCAATAAGACAAATGAAAAGCTAAGGGCAAGAATAAAATTTAGAAAAAATAAAATAAAGCTTAGAATAACAACTAAAGAGCATATGATTAGGGAATAGTTGAATAAAAAGGGCAACAAATAGGATATAAAGCAAGACAGTCAAAAAGAGTAAATTTGAGCAGTAAAGGTAATAAGGAGTAGAAATAGAGAAATCGGAAGGGATATCTGGTTTTTGTTATAGGAAAAATATTTTGAAGCCTAAATACTAAAATGGATTGGGATATCTGAGTTAAAATAGATGATGAACAGTTTAATTGTGACACAATGTTAATTGAAGTTCCCATAAGGACATCAGTCAGGAATTTCCTTTCTAAGGTTGTATAGCTGGAGTCAAGAAATCAAACATACCATAAACTAAAAAGGAAGTAAGATTGACCAAGAATATCATATTATAAAGAGCTGAAAACTCATTAGTTTGCTAAGGAGTTCCTGAATGGCTGTTGAAAGTGATGAAGCCAAAGAAGGATCTGGAAGTCAAATAGAGTCAGGTGATAAGTATTTTTCCTGTGATAGAGTATAGGCCTATGTAGTGTGCATAAATCTGTTTCATCTGTCCTGTGAGAATACTTTTGATTCCATTTAGCACAGCCAAAAGAGCTCTGAAGTACTTCTATAAATCATCATACCAAGCTACATAAATGTACTGTACATATATAATTTGCCTAGTAAAAGAAAGTATACATTTAAGTACTTTTCATGCTAAACTGGATGACTGTCTTTTGCTTAATTTTATTTTAGAATCTTCCTCCTTCCGTTGTGGCTACTGTTGGTGGTAAAATTTTTACATTTGGATCATATAGGCTTGGTGTACACACCAAAGGTAATTGTTTTTCTTTTATGATCCGTTGATAACTTTTTTTTTTTTTGAGACAGGGTCTTGCTTTGTAGTTCAGGCTAGCCCTGAGCTCACTATGTAGCCCAGGCGATCCTGGAACTCAGCAATCCTCCTGCTTGTGCCTCCCTAGTACTGGGATTACAGGCGTGAGTAACCACGCCCAATATCATATCATTGTATGTGGTCAACGGGATGGAACCAGGGACCTTGTGCTTGCTAGGCAGGTGGCGGAACCACTGAACTAAATCTCTCGCCCCTGTTGATGACTTTATAATAAACATATGTTTTGTTGTTCACAGAAAATATAAAATTTTTCGAAATTCCCATTAGCTCACTACTTAGCACTAACCACTGTTAACATTTTGTTGTGTTCATAGTCCGTACTTTGTTTTGCATGTTTATATGAACTTTAATGCAAATGATGTATAATATTCCCTTCTTAATAAGAAATACTTTGATTTGTAGGAGCTGACATTGATGCACTTTGTGTGGCTCCACGGCATGTAGAGAGATCTGACTTTTTTCAGTCTTTCTTTGAAAAATTGAAACACCAAGATGGCATTAGAAACTTAAGAGTAAGTATTCTTTGGCTTTTTTTTTTTTTTTTTTTTTTTTTTGAGACAGGGTCTTGCTTTATAGTTCAGGCTGGCCCTGTAGTTCAGGCTGGCCCTGAGCTCATTATGTAGCCCAGGCAATCCTTGAACTCAGCAATCCTTCTGCCTCTGCCTCCCAAGTGCTGGTATGACAGGTGTGAGCCACTACGCCAAGCATTGTGGTAGGTGGTACTGATTGCTGGTGGGCGTGAGTCACCATGCCTGGTATTGTTGTAAGTGGTTACCAGGGATTGAAGCAAGGACCTTGCGCTTGGTAGGCAGGCATTGGAAGCACTGAACTAAATCTCTGGCCCTGGCATTTAGTATTTTGAACTTGTTAGCATATGCTGTAAAATCTAAGGATTATTAAATTAGCTTTTAAGAAGTTGCTGTATCCTGTTAAAAAATAAGGATTAAGGACATGGGCTTTATCGTTTCAGAGTTGGGTTTGCATCTGTAATCTAGTAGTTTTAGCTCATAATTTGTACTCAAGTTGCCTCTTTTTGAGCTGATTTTCTCATCTTGGAACAGAAATGTGTTGATAACTTTTCTAAGGTTGTTTTTTTTTCAAGTCATGAGCTCTGATTGCTTCTAATTTCCAACACTATTGCTCTTTCTAAATGAGTTTTCAGTTTAGACCCAGGAAATGCTAAGTACCCTGATGACACAGTTCTGCCTTCTAGTTTCTGACAAATATTTTTAATAAGATAATCAGATAACTACTGCTATAAACATATTGTGTACCTTGAATAACAGGTCATAAAATAGAAGTCCTTAACCTGAATGTAAGACCAAGAATGCTTTTACTTTTTCTGTTGCATGAAAATACAAATTAGCAGGGAGGGGCTAGGGATTTAATTTAGCTCAGTGGTACAGCACCTGCCTTTCAAGTGCAAGGTCCTGAGTTTGATTCTTGGTACCAGAAAAAAATAAACAAATTGGAGCAAAGATATTCACTGGCAATTAATAAATGTAGAGATAAGATTATACTGTGTGTTATAATTGTTCTTTTCTTTTGTAGGCTGTCGAAGATGCTTTCGTACCTGTTATAAAATTTGAATTTGATGGCATCGAGGTAAGTATCTAAATCTTTCTTATTCTCATAATCTCCTAGAATAATGGTATTATAATTTTGTTTGGAGCAGTATTCTGTGCTTACAGTATTATCTTAAAAATAGAATTCCACTAAGTTCTGAGTATACTAAATACCATTCTTTGCTAGCTGATGCTCTTTTTTTTTCCCCTTGGGAGTTGTTTTGAGTTTTGTTTGGTTGTTTTTATATGTAGGGCTAATTTAAATCCAGTCTTCCTTAGTGAACTGTCTCTATCTTCTTGAAATAAATTTAGATTTATCAAATATTATTATCTTGAAGAAAAATCTTAGAGATTCTCATGTGTTCCATTCTGATTGCTTTTCATGACTGAGGTACAGCTATCCAGACCTCTCTTACTGTCATTTTGGAATTTCCTTTTGTTTCCTTATAAAACTTTCTTTCTTGATTTTTTTTCTATTTAGTGGAGCTCATCTACTAGCCTGAAAAAGAGCACTTTTTTATGTCTTGTATGCTTAAAAATGTCTGTACATTAAATTAATAATTTGGCTGAATATATAGCATTCTAGGTAAGACGTTTGAAGGCCTTTCTGCATAATCTTCTAGTTTCTTTGGTGTATTGAGAATTGTTATGACATTTCGATTTTACTTTCTTTGTATATAATCAGTTTTTATCTCTTGGGAAGCATAACTTCCCATATTTTAAAATTCTTGATAATTTAAGAATTATCTTTTCAACCAGTGTGCTAGGCATTCAGTGGTTGTCTTTGAATTTGGAAATTTTGTCCTTCAGTTCTTAGAACTTTTATTGAATTCTGTTTGACTTCATGTCTTTAATTTTTTTTTTTTCTGTTGGCCCCCTAACATTTTAAGGTTGAGCCTTTAGAACAGCATCTTTTAATATCTTTTTCTTCCTGCTTGTTAAGCACATCTTCATATTTTTACTCTTCAGAGTTTTCTTGTCTTTAAAGCTTTGTTATTTTTCATTCCTACTGTTGTATTTTTAATTTTATGAGTCCTTTATATTGATGTATTTATAGCCACTTGTCCTTATTTCTTATATACAGCATTTTGTATCTGCTTTATTAGGTCTCCTGGGTCTTTTATCACTTGTCTGTCTACATTTCAACTTTCATAGCAGGTCACCTTTTAGCAGGTCATGCCTTTAAAATGAAAATTAAGGGCTGGAGATCAGTGGCACTGTGTCTGCCTTGCAAGTGCAAGATCATGAGTTTGATCCCCAGTACCTGGAAGAAAAAAGAAAATTAAACATAAAACAGAATTTTCCTACTCTAGTTGGATTTTAAGGAATGATAGTAAATGTGTGCTGGACCATCTTTACCTAGAAATTCACTCATAGTTTTGATTTCTTTTTTAAATGTCTAGCATATATGCTACAATCAAAATGTTTTTCTTAAATTAAAAATTTTGACTACCTTGAAACTTCACAGTGATTTTTCCATAAGATCGCCTGTGTATGGCTTCTCAAGTATTGGTAGAATATCCCAAACTAATAATTAGAACGTTTTATCTTGAAACGGGATGAGGGAAGATGGACTAGAAAAGGTATTATTTCTCTCTCTCTCTCTCTTTCTGCCTCTCTCCAGATTGACCTAGTTTTTGCAAGACTGGCAATACAAACCATATCAGATAATTTAGATCTAAGAGATGACTCTCGTCTAAGAAGCCTTGATATAAGATGTATTCGCAGTTTAAATGGTAAGCTTCTGAAAAATCTCAGATATTTGCTGGGATTCTTTTTGCACAACTATTAATGGCCTTTTTTAGGGATTGGATTAATTCATTAAAATGATTTTCACTGGGATATAACTCACAGTAGTAGAGCACAAGCTTAAAATGTGAGACCCTGGCTTCAACCCCAGCACTAAAAAAGTTAAAATTTTCTTATATAAATAAAATGGCTATATTTTAGCAATCTAAAAGCCATAAATTTACATGGAAGGTTGTTTATTTTTAGAATTGTGGTTCATAAACTTAACTGATATTATTAATATTAATTGATATCTTTAAACCTTTAGTAAAATTTATTGAACACAAAGTGAGGGCTGGATGTAGTTAAAGGGTAGGGCATTTGCATAACACACATGAGGCCCTGAGTTCAACCCATGGCATCACCAAAAATAAAAAAAATTGCAAAGTGCTTTTGTTTATGTGAATTATATTAGTCAATATTTACCATAACTCTATATGTAGCCCAGGCCAGCCTCAAATTCATAGCAATCCTCCTGCCTCTGCCTCCCAAGTGCTAGGATTACAGGCATGAGCCACCATGCCTGGCAGTGTGGTGTGTGGTTATTGAGTGCTGGGATTATAGGCAATGAGCCACCATGCCTGGTATTGTGGTATGTGTTCTGGGAATCAAACTCAGGACCTTGCACTTAGCAGGCACCAAAACCACTGAACTAAATCCCTGGCCCTAAACACAATTTTAAGAGTTATTTGTTGACTCATTTAGAGACACTTGTATCAATAAGAAACTAATTATAGATTTAATATAAAACCTTTTGTATGAAGAATGGCTTATTTAAAAACACTTAGAAATCTCTTCATTTGACATAACAGTACTTTGTCTTGGTTAAAATAGAAGGAAATCTGTCCTCATACAAATACGTACTTGATAAAGGGAAAGTGTTCTAAAAGCCTTTTTAGATAATTGGAGTACAATTGATATTTATCAACTTTTTTGAGGTACAATTACATACCATGAAATTCATCTTTTCCAAGTGTACCACCTGCTGGTCCTTAGTGTATTCACAGAGTTGTGCACTGTACTCCAATTTTAGAAAATTTCATCACCCTTAAAAAGACGCTTCATCCCCATTTACAGTCATTTTCCCTTCCAACCTCTGGGCTCACACAACTGTTAATCTTCTGTCTATAGATTTGTCTTCGCTAGGTATTCCATATAAATGGAATCTTATACACAGTAGCCTTTTGCATAGGATTTCTTTCACTTACACTTAGCCTTACAGTGTGCATGAAGTTTATCCATGTTTGTGTTTGTTCTTTTTTTTGTTACTGAACAAAAGTTACAGTTTCTTAAAGGCTAAGGGGAATATGTAGTCTGAGAAATTTTGTACTGTTATATTATTATCCATTGGTCTGTTTTGTCCTTTGATTGAATCTTACCTCTGCATGATTTCATGGTGTCATGCCTTGGTCATTTGGAAAATATTGATTCACAAAGTTATATATGTTTTTCAGATGTTAATTTACATTATATTATAAAAATCGCATTTGTTAATATCACCATCAATTTTGTTTTAAAAGTCTTACATATTGTAAAACTTACAATAGCAGGTAGAAGTTACCCAGAATTCTAATTTAACTTGAAAGCTTACAATTCACTATTGCATATACATTTTGTAATTTTTTCTCCCTTGAAGTGAGAAATTCACTTTTGGAAAATCTGAATAACCGTAGTTTACCTGTTAGCCATATTTCAAATAAAATTGGTATTCCTTGAAAAAAACAGGTGCTTCATTTTATAACTGATGACTCACATTTTTCTTAACTGTGTGTGGTAGTAAAGATATATATTGCATATTAATATATTTTGTTGCTATTGCTGTGATTCACTGCTAAAGTAACAGCAGTTCTATCCATCCTTGGTTATGTACCATCACTGCAAATGTTGACATAGTAAAGAAGACAAAAAAGTCTTAATATTTTAAAAATAGGTTATTATTTTATAAAAATAGATTTAAAGCAGATTCTCAAATCCCGCAATCAACTTTGAAAATGACTTAACAGTATCTTTTGTTTAACATAATCATTGCATTTTATTCTACCTCCAGAATGTTGTAACAGCAAATCAGGATTTGTGAGTAAGATTTGTATTAAAGCAGTTAACATTTTAACAACCTTTAGGATATTCAGGTAACAGAGTTCAATATGGAAGAAAACTAAAAAAATACTCAGGGCTAGAGATTTAGCTCAGTGGTTCCAGTGCCTGCCTATCAAGCACACAGTCCCTGGTTTGATCCCTGGTAACCACATATAGCAATACTGGGCATGGTGACTCAAACCCACTGGCAGTCAGTACCACATACCACAGTGCCAGCCGTGGTGGCTCACGCCTATAAACTCTGCACTCTGGAGGCAGAGGCAGGAGGATTGCTGAGTTTGAGGCCTGCCTGGCCCACATATTGACTCAGGGACAGCCTGAACTACAAAGCGAGACCTTGTCTCAAAAAAAAAAAAAGAAAAATATTGAGACCCATCTATATTGTAAAAGTAGACTTTACTCCATGTACTTTTTAATTCATTAGAAGCAGGGTCCTTTGTCAAATATACTGCTAAATTTCAAATACATAGAGAAAATAAACCCTTATATACAACTGTCTTCCATACTTGTAGCAATTCAGAATCTGGAGGTAGGAAAACATTTAAATTGAGTTTTGGATAGTGAAAAAATTAATGTTTTGTTTTGTTTTTCAGGTTGTAGAGTTACTGATGAAATTTTACACTTAGTGCCAAATAAAGAAACTTTTAGACTTACCCTAAGAGCAGTCAAATTATGGGCAAAACGTAAGTATCTTGAGTCTTATGTTTACCTTATAAAATTCTAATTTTGGGGTCAGAGATTTAGCTCAGTGGTTCTAGCACCTGCCTAGCAAGTGCAAGGTCCCTGGTTCGATCCCTAGTGACCACATACAACAGTACCAGGCATGGTGACTCACACCCACCAACAATCAGTACCACACACCAAAATGCCAGGCTTGGTGGCTCACACCTGTAATCCTAGCACTCAGGAGGCAGAAGCAGGAGGATTGCTGAGTTTGAGGCTTGCCTGGGCTACACAGTGACTCAGGGTCAGCCTGAACTACAAAGCAGGACCTTGTCTCAACAAAAAGAAAGAAAATTCTAATTTTGTTACTGGTGATGGATGCACGTGTGAAAACCCTAACCCTGTTTATACCATCAGGGATTGAGACCCAGTAAACTTTGGAGTAGTTGATTTTTCAGATATGATAGTTAGGTGATCTGTGTGTGATCCTCCTTCTTCCTTGGATGAAAGCTAAGACTTCCAGGTTTTCTGTCTCAGGTTTCAGCTGTACACACACATGTACACACTTCTGTATGTACAAGAAGTGATCAAAATGCTGTGAGTGTTTTTAAAATTTATCATAGAGGACACATTACCAAGAATGGTAGGGTAAGTGTGTCAAAAGCTGGGGTATTTTTTTTTCATTATTTAGTAAACTTTATTGGTACATTATATACACAGCTCACAATCACACAAAACATTGGAGAATTTGTACCAATATGTGACACAGGTCAATTCTCATTTTTACCCACATCCCTGCCCACCCCTCCCCACCCCCTATATACATATTCTCTTATTTTTTTCCAAATCATATTTATTCCTTCCCCTTATACGTTCCCATACCAAATTGCTTTTGGATATTACAAAAACTATCATACATTCTAGAGCTCCTTTACCTCTACAGGTACTTATATCAAAGAAAAGATCCAGTATTTGCATATCTGTGTTCTATTTATTTCACTTATTAATGTGTCCTCCAGGTGTCTCCATTTGCACATAAATGAATCAATCTTGTCATTCTTTATGGCAGAGTACTACTCCTTTAAAAAAAAAAAACACATCTTCTTTATCCAGTCTCCACTTGATGGGCATTTGGGTTGTTTCCAAGATTGGGCTGTCACAAACTGAGCTGCTATGAACAGAGGTGTACATCTGTCTTTCCAATGTGATTTTTTAAAATTCCTTTGGGTATATTCCTAGCAGGGGGATAGTAGGGTCAAATGGGACCTCTAGTCCTAGTTTTCTTAGGAATTTCCACACATCTCCACAATGGTTGCACAAGTCTACAATCCCACCAGCAGTGGAGAAGGGTTCCTTTCTAGGGTAGAGTATTTTAAGTGGAGCTAATGCAGTGTGTCTTTTACTGCAATACATTTTAAAATATAAAAGGCCCTTTTTCTAACCCCAGCTAACACAGGACATTCTGTATTATTTGTAATTTCACTTATGCATCACTCAACAGGGGTGATACATTGTAAGAGTTGCATCATTAAACAAAGATTTTCCTCATTTTAACAACCCACCTGGTTAGTGACTATTCAGACTAAACATTCATTTGGATTTATGACCAACTTTTCTTTTTGTACAGTTCTGTGCATATTGTTTATAAATCTTCTGGGTTTTTGTACAGAATACTTTAGTTAAACAGTAGTATAATTTTTGCTGATTGTACTATACAGTCCTAGAGTTTTATGATCTGTTATGCACTCTTGCATGTAAGTTATGCAAGTAAAGTATCAAGTTGGAGTTTCCACTGATTATTTCTTTGTTCTGAATATTGTAATGTACATAATTCCTCATTTAGGACCTAGTCACAAGACTATGACTCTGTCATTGAATGAATAATGTCTATAAATTCATTGTGCAAACATCAGAGAACACACTGCTGTACATTTTGATGATACACACTACCACACACATACACTGCAAACCTATACAGCAAGTTACTGTACTGAATACCATAGCCAGTTGTAGCACATTAGTATTTGTGTATCTGGAGATATTTAAATAGTGAAAAGGTACACAGCCCTTACCATGAATGGAGCTTAGAGGACTAGAAATAGCTCTGAGTGAAGTCAGTGGAATGGAGCACCTGGTGATCTAATAGGCTATGGGCTTAGCATGAACAGCAGCTTGTTGATTTTACTATTGTGTCCCTAGGGGAAAAATTCTAAGAAACATCCTTAAGGATAAAGTTGTCCTATTGAATGGCAAAGACTGAATGATCTAACAATAATTAGTAAATATATTAATTTTCTAGGACGTGGTATTTATTCCAACATGCTGGGATTCCTTGGTGGTGTCTCCTGGGCAATGCTAGTTGCAAGAACTTGCCAACTGTATCCAAATGCAGCAGCTTCAACTTTAGTTCATAAGTTTTTTTTAGTTTTTTCCAAGTGGTAAGTATATGTACTTAGCTTATTTACTAATTTCTGCCTACATGTAAATTCATTTGGAAATTTAAGAGCTATACAGACTTTATCTGGTTTTTTTTTAACATTCCTTAGCAAATTTGAGGCAATGTCAGCATTTCCAGATAGTTATTTATTTTTTTATTTATTTATATGTATAGGATACTATGATGTGATATGTTGCTGTATGTACACATATGATAGTCAAATCAAGGTAAACATGTGTACCTTAAAATATTTTTCTTTTTTGTGATGAAGATAAACTATTTTCCTTTTAACTTTTATGAATATATAGTACAATTATACCTTTAGTCATCTCACTGTGCATTAGAACATGCTTCTCTCATCAAACTGAAACTCAGTACCTATAGACCAACATTTCCTCATCATTCTTTTTGCCTTACTCTTTTTAGCCCCTGGTGTTAATATTCTCTCAATTTCTGTAAGGTCTTGTTCTTAGATTCCACATAGGTGTGCAATTGTGCAGTATTTTTCTTTGGCCTTTTTCGCTTTAACATAATGACTTCCAGTTCTCTCTATATTG
>PVIC010005370.1:24408-58278 GCA_004025085.1 Thryonomys swinderianus
GCCCAGCATTATATGTGGTAACCGGGGATCGAACTCAGGTCCTTGCGGTTGCGAGGCAGGTGCCGGAACCACTGAGCTAACCCTCCGGCCCTAGTGTTCCACTTTTTAAAAATTAGTATACCATTAAAAAAAAAATGAAAAAAAAAAAGTTGGGCATGGTGGCTCATGCCTGTAATCCCAGCACTCAGGAGGCAGAGGCAGGAGGATTGCTGAGTTCGAGGCTTGCCTGGGCTACATAGTGAGCTCAGAGCCAGCCTGAACTCCAAAGCTAGACCCTGTCTCAAAAAAAATAAAAATTAGTATACCACTTTCAGGGAGTTGTAATAGAAGTTGTAATAGATTTTGCTCTGCACATTACAACCTATAAATAGGTTGTTTACGCTCTTCTCATCTCTAAGATAGAGATGATAATCACTGCTTACATACTGATGTGTCACTATTTTTTGTAAATGTTAGTTATTGCTGTTACTAAATTATCAAAATTAAATCCATGAAAGCAAATGAGAAGGAACACCATTCAGTCTGAATTGATTACAACTAAGCAGGCATGGTGGTACATGTCTATAATCCCAGCACTAGAGAGGTTGAGGCAGGAGTATCTTCATGAGTTTTAGGCCAACATGGGCTACATAGTGAGTTCAGGACCACCCTGAACTACGTAGTGAAACCCTGTCTCAGAAAAACCAACTAAGTAGATAGGTTAGTTATGGCTAATAAAAAAAACTATTATTTTCTTTCAGAGAACACTACTTCAAAATAATCTGCATTGTATGCTATATTCCCTTTTTTCTTTTCCCTTTTTTTTAATTAACCAATACTCAAATCATCTGCTGTGTAAAGACTGGAATAGTCTTATAACTTTAATATTTTGTTTGGTATCTGAAGTGATAGTTTATGTGAGTTAATTTGCCTTGTTTACGTTAGGGAATGGCCAAATCCTGTGCTCCTGAAACAACCAGAAGAAAGTAATTTGAATTTGCCTGTCTGGGATCCCCGGGTATGTGATTTACTATGGAATTTCACTAAGGAAAGACCCATTTCTCTATATTATAATCTTTTTAAGATTATTCTTATTCCTGCTCATCTTCCTTTGTAGCTATAATCCTTTTCTTCCCTTTGCTGAGTTTTCTAGTGCAGATGATTTGGATCACTTATGCTGATCTAGATATTATATCCTTCATTAAAAATTGCCTGTGTTGGGGCCGGAGGGTTAGCTCAGTGGTTCCGGCGCCTGCCTCACAAGCGCAAGGTCCTGAGTTCGATCCCCGGTAACCACATACAATGCTGGGCATCCACGCCCACCAACAATCAACACTGCATACCACAGTGCCGGACGTGGGGCTCACACCTGTAATCCCAGCACTCGGGAGGCAGAGACAGGAGGATTGCTGAGTTTGAGGCACCTTGCCTGGGCACCATAGTGAGCTCAGGGCCAGCCTGAACTACAAAGCGAGACCCTGTCTCAAAAGCAAAAAAAAAAAAAAAAAAAATGCCAATGTTGGGCTGGAGGGTTAGCTCAGTGGTTCCGGTGCCTGCCTCACAAGTGCAAGGTCCTGAGTTTGATCCCCAGTAACCACATACAATGCTGGGCGTGGAGACTCACGCCCACCAGCCATCAATACCACATACCACAGTGTCAGGCGTGGTGGCTCACGCCTCTAATCCCAGCACTCGGGAGGCAGAGGCAGGAGGATTGCTGAGTTCCAGACTTGCTTGGGCTACATAGTGAGCTCAGAGCCAGCCTGAACTACAAAGTGAGACCCTGTCTCAAAAAAAAAATTGCCCATGTAACACCAAATGAGTAGGTGTATCTACTACAGTGTCATAATCTATTTTGAAAAGCTATCTCACAAACAGTTAATAATAAAAATGTACTGAAGTATATAAAAATGGACTTTTTGGTCCAGTTTAGATTATTGGCTCTAAGAGAGCATAATTCTCATATACTTTGTATTTTAATTTGCTTTTAGAGTGAGTCCCTGGGACTGGGGATTTAGCTTAGTGCCTCCAAGCCTACCTCACAAGTGCAAGATCTTGAGTTTGATTATTAATGCTAGAAAGAAAAAAGAATGAGTGCTCGTTCCTCTGAGTAACTCAAAGGAAGTTATCCATTCAGTGGGTGCATAAAAAAAATTGAACATAACTGGACCAAATAATGTTTATTGTACTTATGATACTGTGTTTTTCTGATTCTAAAAGGCCATGGTTTAAAAGATGCACCATCACACTTACAGTATTTCTGAAGAAAAGTAAATTTCAGTTTTCTTTGACATTGACCAACATCTGACTTGACAAAGAAATGTTGGAATAGGGAAATATACTTCTTAGAGTTAATGAAATTATAGCTAAGTATGATGGTACACCCCCATAATCCCAGTATTTGGGAGACTAAGGCTGGGAGATACCACAAGTTCAAGGCTAGCCTGGGCTACATAGTGAGTTCAAAACCAGCTTGAACTATAGAGGGAGACACTACTTCCAAAAACAAAAAAAGGAAATTCAGTATTAAATTTATATTTCACATTCTTCAGACTTTGGAGAAAATGAAGAGGATAGCTAAAATAACAAAATACATCAATTTTTCTGTTTCTCCTTTCACAGGTAAATCCATCAGATAGGTATCACCTCATGCCCATAATCACCCCTGCCTACCCACAGCAGAATTCTACATATAATGTGTCCACATCAACTCGAACAGTAATGGTAGAAGAATTTAAACAAGGTAAACGTGTTGACCCTTTTCTTTACATGTTCCCACAAGGTTTTTATTGACAATTTTATTCTCTGTTGTAGCCGTGGATTGGCAGTTAGAAATAATAAATTTACTCTTTCAGATTTTCCAAAGTATAAATAATAAAGCCAAAAATTTTCTTATCTGGCTGAACTTCATATATATGTTCTGAGAAAGAACAATATATTTACATTTTATAACTCAAGAATTTATTGGGTTAGAAGTTGGAATTAGAGCAATAATGTAACCTGAATATCTTTCTCTGTCACTAATTTAGGTCTTGCAGTTACAGATGAAATTCTTCAAGGGAAATCAGATTGGTCCAAACTCCTTGAGCCACCAAATTTCTTTCAAAAGTATAGGTATTTGAAATTTTATATTTTGTGCATGTGAGTGTATGAGAAGAATGTTGGATTTAGAGAATTAATATATGATAGGTGACAGCTGTTATTTAGATTTCTTAAGCAAGGTAGAATCTAGGTTAATAGAAATCCTAAGTGATAATAAAGTTCCTTTACTCTAGTGGTATCAAATATAGTGCAGTACTGGTGATTGGTAAGTGTAGTTTTTTTTAAATTGTATCTAGAGTTTATTTTGTGAAAACTAAAGTGCGCTTTAATTTTTGTAAACTGTGCTTTAATTGCTCTTTTGTTCAATGTGAAGGAGAAAGACAAAATAAATAATGGAAAAACAGATGTTAACTAATGTTTCTTTATTCTTTTTTTCTGATTGTTGCTTGAAATTCATCAGACATTACATAGTATTGACTGCCAGTGCATCAACAGAAGAAAACCATCTAGAGTGGTAAGATTTAACATTTCAAGTTTTCTGTCTGTAGAGTGGATGCTATATTTATATGATGCTTTGTCTTCCATAAATTACTTTCTTGACTGATTTTGCAAAATTGTATTGTTGACTGATATACATGACCATGGAGCATCAGTAATTGAAAAATATAATCAAGCTAATGTTTCAGAATCAGAAGTTAAATAAATATGTGCAGGTTGTGCTTTTTGATGCTTCTGAGGATTTAATCAAATTTTGATGTTGCTTGGATGATTCTGTTACCAAATTTCTTACTGAGTTCTTCATCCTTGTTATCATAGTTTCTTCCATCAAAACTTGAAGAAAATACACTATATATATCTTTAATTTAGGGAATGGTATCACAGGTTTCAGAATTTGAAGTTTCAAGAGACAGGAAATACTTTTTAGTCTAGAAGCAGTGTGTTCTTTTAGTGCATCTAAATCTGTCCCTCGTGCCATCATCCTGGCACCATTATGTGGAAGCTGCTGGGCCACCAGAGCTGGTTATACTTTCCTTGGGTCTGACTTTTGGAAAAGCAAACCAGTACTGTGTTACTGGTGCTTTACTTGTTCTCGTGCTTTATTGGTAAAAGAGCTAAAAAAATCTTTTTACTGAAGAGTATTTTATTTATTTAGATCAGGTGTCAGAAAACTACAGCCTGTGCCAAATTCAGTCTGCCCATCTATATAAAGTATTTTTAGAGCACAACAAATACTTGTTAATTGATATTGTGTGAGGCTGTTTCCTTGACAGGTATTTGAAAAAGTTTTTTAAAGGTTGTAGTTATTCTGATTCATAAACTCACTAATAAATTAAGATGTGGATGTTAGTCACAGTTCTTACCTAAGTCAAAAAAATATAATTGCAGAAGTTACAGAAAATAATGAAACTGTTTTTTGAATATCTACTTTGAATTTAGCGAATTTTTTTTAATATAAGGTCTAGTCTATCATAACTGCGTGGTAGCACATGCTTCATTTCCCAGATGTAGCATCTGCTTTTATTTTTGCTTTTACCCTCTTCTTCTCTTTAGCCAGCCCAAGCTCACACTGCAGAGTCAGTTTCTCCCCTACTCTTCTAGGGATTTGGTTCAGTTTGGTTTGGTTTTGGTTTTTTTCCAGTATTGGCGATCGATTTTGGGCCCGTTTTCTTGCCAGATAGGCAAGGTACCACTTGAGCTATATCCCAGCTCTGGTTTCCTTTTCTTTTTTTTTTTTTTTTTTTTTTTTTTTTTTAGGAGACAGGGTCTCGCCTTGTAGTTCAGGCTGGCCCTGAGCTCACTATGGTGCCCAGGCAAGCTGCCACGAACTCAGCAATCCTCCTTGTCTCTGCCTCCCGAGTGCTGGGATTACAGGCGTGAGCCACCACGCCCGGCATTGTGGTATGCGGTGTTGATTGTTGCTGGGCGTGTCTCCACGCCCAGCATTATATGTGGTTACCGGGGATCGAACTCAGGTCCTTGCGCTTGCGAGGCAGGCGCCGGAACCACTGAGCCAACCCTCCGGCCCTGGTTTTATTTTCTTGAATACAACTTATCACTACTCATTTTTTGTTTATATTACACTCTCAGTGTTTAAATACGAGGTTTGAAACTAGAAACAGATTGAGGAATATTATCCAACAGTCATGTTCAAGTCATGACTGTTTTATAGTCTTAACCAAGGCAGAGTATTTTAGATTCAAAAATGCATTAAATATGCTGGGTATGGTGACTCACGGCCCACTAGCAATCAATAGCACATACCACAGTGCCGGGCATGGTGGCTCACACCTGTAATCCCAGCACTCGGGAGGCAGAGACAGGAGGATTGCTGAGTTCGCGGCGGCTTGGCTGGGCTACATAGTGAGCTCAGAGCCAGCCTGAACTACAAAGCGAGACCCTGTCTCAAAAAAAAAAAAAAATGCATTAAATAGGTCTTCTAAAAACAAGAAAATTTAAAAAGGGAGAGAACAGCCGGGCGTGGTGGCTCACGCCTGTAATCCCAGCACTCGGGAGGCAGAGACAGGAGGATTGCTGAATTCGAGGCTTGCCTGGACTACATAGTGAGCTCAGAGCCAGCCTGAACTACGAAAGCAAGACCCTGTCTCAAAAAAAAAAAAAAAAAAGGGAGAGAACATATAGAAATTCATGAAATTTTTCATTTACATGAATGGCATTTTAAACAGGCCCTATTAAATTGGACTTCATTAATAATATTAATTTGTAAAGCTTCATAGCTAATGTGCTCTTCAGTTTACTTGAACATAATCTGCAAATTAACATAGTCATAAGAAAAAATTTTGTTTATTGTAGGGTTGGATTAGTAGAATCTAAAATCCGTGTACTTGTTGGAAATTTGGAACGGAATGAATTTATTACCCTTGCCCATGTGAATCCCCAGTCATTCCCAGGAAATAAAGAACATCATAAAGAGTGAGTTCATTGTTTTATAATATTTTATTTCTTAAATAATGTCATTTGGCATATGTATTGTTTCAAATCAGTTGCGTCAGTGGAGTAGATTTAACAGTTTTGCACGCACGTGTGTGTGTGTCTGTGTGTGTGTGTTGCTGGGAATTAAATCCAGGGCATTTGCACTAAGCAACATCCCCACTTCTTTTGGTTTGGTTTGATTTGGTTCTGTTTTGTTTTTTTGAGACAGGGTCTCGCTTTGTAGTTCAGGCTGGCCCTGAGCTCACTATGTAGCCCAGGCAATCCTTGAACTCACAGCAATCCTCCTGCCTCTGCCTCCCGAGTGCTGGGATTACAGGCATGAGCCACCATGCCCGGTACTATGGTATATGCTACTGATTGCTGGTGGGCTTGAGTCACCATGCCCGGTATTGTATGTGATTACCGGGATCAAACTAGGGACCTTGTTCTTGCTAGGTAGGCACCGGAACCACTGAGCTAAATCTCCAGCCCTCTTTTATATATTTTGAGACAGTCTTGCTAAGGTGGTCTAGGCTGAACTCAAACTGGCAATCCTCCTACCTCAGCCCAAGAGTGCTGGGAATGTAGGTGTGCTTCACTGTGCTCCACTTACATTATATCTTTGAGTGTGAGTGACCATGGCTATAAATAAGTACACACTACTTTGGTAGCCCATAGACAAAGCAAACATTCCATCTAAATGGAGCATCTTTAAGTATATATTCGGCGAGTCCACTTAATCTTCTTTAGAACAACACAGGTTAACTTGCTAGTTCTGGATGTCAGTTTTAAGAATTTAACAAAACCACTGAAATCTGTTTATGAGTTAGAGACATAGAGGTTAAGTTTGACTTACCACGTAGCTTCTGTAAAATTATCTTTAAAATTAATGGAAATTTTTAAATTTTACTTTACAGCAACAATTACGTATCAATGTGGTTCCTTGGGATAATTTTTCGGAGAGTAGAAAATGCAGAAAGTGTTAATATAGACTTGACCTATGATATACAGTCATTTACTGACACAGGTAAGACTTTGTCATCATAGAGCTGTGGTTCTCAACTTTCATTATAACTCAGTGTTATCTACCTAGGACCTGCTGGGTATATTTTTGGTTGAAGTTTCATAATTGGTTAAATGAAATCGTGAATCCATACTTTGGAAATATGTTGGTATCAATGGAAAGGTATGGTAAAGTACTTTCTAACCCATATTAAGTTGAAAGGGTTGCAGAATTATGTGTATAGTGCACTACCATTTTCATAAATTAGAAAAAATAAGTGCATGTTTGCTTACAAATATATAGACTATTCCTGAAAAGACAGTTTAAAAAGAAAAAAAGCAGACCAAGGTTGCTTCTAATTCTACTTGAGAAACAGCCTAATTAACAAATGTGAGGAAAATGAGTATTGTTAAATCCTTTGAATTTTAATCTGTTTTAAAACAAGAAAGAAAGATACCTAAAAGTTCATAGGAGATTTTTGTGCATAGCCATGGCCATGGTTTTTGGTCACAAGATGACTTTTTAACTTTTTTTAAATGAAATAAATATCATTGGATATAACTTGCTGAATTTATTTCAAGATCAAGAAAATATTTCATATCTAGCCCCCAATATAGCGGTTATAAATTTGGGTTGTCTTAATCTGAAATAGTATGTATTCATGCTATTATTCTTTGATTCATCTGAGTTGTCCAGATGCTTTTGAAGTAGCCCACATATTTATCATGATACAGATTAGAATCATTAAATCACATTTCCTGGTGGCTGGGCGTGGTGGTACAGTCTGATCCCATCACTTAAGAGGTTGAGGCAAGAGGATCACCGTGAGGCTAGTGGGGCTACATAGTGAGCTCAAGGCCAGCCTGACTGTAGTGAGACCCTGACTCAGAAAAAAAAAAACAAAAATAAGCCAAGCATTTCTGGGGAATGGAACCAGAGAATCTACAACTTAAAAAGTCACTCATAATAATTATTTTATACACAATCGAGAATAAGATAATATATATTTTCCCTTTCTAATTTGATCTCAAATTTTTCAAAAGGAGACTGTTGGGATGCTCTGTTTAGTATAGATATGTAAAATGCTTTTTTTCTAGATAAGGACATTTTAGGCTCCAAGATATTAAAAAAAATTTTCATATTAGTTGTATAAAACAAGTCTCCCATGCCTATCTTCAATAGGTTTTTTTTTTTATCTCACTGGCTATTCACAAACTACATTAAAGAATGATGTGATAATATAACTGGTTTTCTCACAAAGCACTAAAATGGAAATCCAGTGTTGTATATATTCTGGTTCAGGCAAGGTGTTCAGAGATAGTGAGCCTCATTTTCCTCCCTATAGAATAAGGATGTACTTCTAGATTGTGAAGTTTATAATTAATGTGAGCTACAGTATTGAAAGAAGCTTCACATAAAAGGAAAAGGTTGAATTGCACAGTGGATACTTAGTATAAAAATTTACTCAGGGGCTGGGAATACAGCTCAGTGGTTCCATGCCTGCCTGGCAAGCACAATGTCCTGAGTTCAATCCCCAGTACATTGGTAGGTCATCGTGAGGAGAAGTTTTCTATTGGAAAAGTAGCAAAAACAAGGTTTGGAAAAATGTTTTTGCCTATATCTTGTTAATGAGATTTGATTATGAAAAAGTTTTAGAAGGTGGACATGCAAAACAATTCTTGAATAAGATTGTGACTGATAGAAGTGTTTTGGAGTGCCAAGGATTTAGCTCAGTGGCACCATACCTGCCTCAAAAGCACAAAGTCCTGCTTTGATCCCTGGTACAAGAAATTGTTTTAGAAATATTTGTCTCAATGTGTGTGTGTGTGTGTGTGTGTGTGTGCGCGTGCACGCACGCGTACCTGTGCATGTGTGCATGTGTTACTGGGAATTGAACTCAGGGCTTTTGCACTGAGCAACATTCTCACTCTAGTTGGGAAGATACTTAAGCTATATGCATTTCAGGATAAGAAATTTCTTAGTCCAGAAAGAAATTTCCCATTTAACATATTAATACTCTTACAGTGTACAGACAGGCAAACAATATAAATATGCTGAAGGAGGGAATGAAAATTGAAGCAACTCATGTAAAGAAAAAACAACTTCATCACTACCTTCCAGCAGAGATTCTTCAGAAGAAGAAAAAGGTAAATATGTAACCTTAACTTTGCAGTATAGTTCCACTCAGACAAATTCATCTGTGGAACCGGACGAATTTTTTATATCTCTTACACTTATTTGAAAGAGAAACAATACATTCATTCTTACCTTTAATAATCTAAATATTTTGCTTATGTGCACCTCACAGTTGAGGTACTCTATTCTTATTTGTTGCTTTTTAAAAATTCTATCCACTTTCCTCTATTTCAGCAAGGTCTCTCTGATGTCAGTCGAAATTCAGGTGGACTTCAATCCAAACGATCATCTCTAGATAGCAATTGTCTGGACAGCTCCAGAGACACAGATACTGGAACTCCTTTTAATTCTCCAGTGTCTGCAAATAAACCACCTAAGGCTGAAAGTCCTCCCACAGGAGAAACAGAAAGGTCTGTATATTAAAATTATCTTTTCAGGGCTGGAGATTTAGCTCAGTGGTTCCAGCACTTGCCTAACAAGTGTAAGGTTCCTGGTTCCATCCACGGTAACCACACACAACAATACTGGGCATGGTGGCTCACACCTGTAATCTCAGCATTCGGGAGACAGAGGCAGGAGGATTGCTGTGAGTTCAAGGCTTTCCTGGGCCACATAGTGAACTCAGGGCAACCTAAACTATAAAGCAAGACCCTGTCTAAAAAAAAAAAATTATCCTTTCAGTCTTCAGTTTATTTGAAGATAATGCAAACTTTTCTCTACCTTTGCTGAATGCCTTTTTAATCATTAAAAGATTTTGTTTTATTAGCTATTAGCCAGTTTCTTGTTTAGAAATACTTGACAATGCTGTGGGAGTTGGTATGGACTTGAGAGCATATTAATTCAGAAATTAAATCATCTAATGACTTAATACTTTTATTAGGAATAGTGCTGAGCCTGCTACTGTAGTTGGAGAGAAGCCACTGAATGTCCTACCAGCTCAAGGACTATCTATTCCAGTAATTGGTGCAAGTATGTATCTAAAATTTTATGAGTGATTCTACTGTAATTATCAAAGTCATTTTTCACATAAAAGAAAAAATAGCCGGGCGTGGTGGCTCACGCCTGTCATCCCAGCACTCGGGAGGCAGAGACAGGAGGATTGCTAAGTTCGAGGCTTGCCTGGGCTACATAGTGAGCTCAGGGCCAGCCTGAACTACAAAGTGAGACCCTGTCTCAAAAAAAGAAAAGAAAAGAAAAGAAAAAATAAATATTATTTTTTTCAGAGGTTGACTCTACAGTAAAAGCTGTATCACCCCCAGCTATCTGCACAATTCCTACTGTTGTAGGGCGAAATGTCATTCCTAGAATAACAACACCCCACAATCCTGCCCATGGACAACCCCATCTAAATGGAATGTCAAATATGAACAAGAATGTTACACCCAAAAGATCCCATTCTCCATCCATAGATGGGACACCTAAGAGGTTGAAAGACATAGAAAAGGTAAAGTTACAACTTTAGTGATGATTCAGTAGTTGAGTTTTTAAGGTTAACTTAATACTAAAGAGACCACAATTCTCCAAATCTACGTTAGTTTCTTCTTAGAAATTGACTGAAAAGAAAAAAAAAAGAAACTGACTGAAAAGAATATTTCAAACCCTAGAGGAATAATATCAAGTCTTCATCCTGAATTCAAATTATTGATGTGTCTGAAAAATATGAATGTTAATCTAAATTTCTCTTTTACTTTTTAAAAAAAAATTTTTGGTGCATTTTATATATACATTACAATCATAATTAACATTGAGAATTTGCACCAGTACGTGACTAAATTTCTCTTACTCATACAGGTCACTATTGATAACTAAAATAGTACTTCTGTGTTGTGTTGATCTCTTTGCTTCCAGTAGGTGGTGGTAAAGTTATGCAGATTTGTTAGAATCTGGCTTGATTTAACCAAAAAAAATCATTCAAACTGTACAAATTAAGGATAGCAGTTGAATTCAACTTAATTTAAAATCTCTCCCCTCACCAACTCATGTTATTAGTAGTTTTTTGATGATAGCCTAATCAAAGTTACTTATTCTCTGTTTTATAGGTTTGTATGGTTTTTATAGGCAGATATATAATAACTTATTTTTAATGTTTATTTTATTTTAGTTTATTCGACTTGAGTCAACATTTAAGGACTCTCGCACTGCTGAAGACAGAAAAAGAAAATCAGTGGTAAATATATTAGTAATATGCTTTTGTTTCCAATTTTTATTTTTTATTAGTACATTTATATTACATAATGATTGCATTCCCTGTGTGGAGTTGGACCATGTATGTAACACATCTCTGTTCTTTTTTTATCTCCTTCCCCTTCTTCCTTTCCCCTTCTTCCATCACCTGACCTTCTATCACTTGACCTTCTTTCCATTTGAAAAACATCTATCTCCTTACTTCCTTTTATTTTGCTCTTTATTTATACAGAATACTTAAAGAGCATTGTTTCAGGAGAAGTTCTCTGTTAGAAAGTAGGTCAGATTAGATTTGAAGGTTTTTCTTATGTTTTATTTCAAGTAGGCATAAGCGTTGAATATCCAAAAGTAAGTTTGCCTTATATGTAATTACTCTGTTTCTAGGATGCTGTTGGAGGAGAATCTATGCCTATTCCAACTATTGATACATCACGTAAAAAGGTAATAGTCTTATTCGTTGGCAAAATACATAGGTAAAAAAAATTCATAGGTGATCTACATATATTAAAAAGCTTACTAAAACTCTAGCTCTAAAAAAGGGTAAGAGTTGTCCCTGTTCTCAAGGTCCAGCAGTATAGTTAGGGTTAAGGATGGAAGTAGCAAGCAAAATAGATAGTACTGCATATAGATACATACCTGAAAAGCCTAAAAATAGTAAATAGTTTAAGAAAATTTAATGGTTTATTTAGATGGTGTTTACCTTTGGTTTCCTGGATTTAAAGAAACAGGGCTGGTGAGAGTAGCTTAGTGATAGAGAACTGCTTAGCATGAGAGGCAGGAGTACCACTGTAAGTTCAAGGCCAGCCTCATTTACACAGTGAGACCCTCTCCTAAAGACGAGAGGCTCCCCTAAGCCTCAGTTTAAAGATTTATTCTTTTAAGAATTACTTCTGATGCTAATAATACATAGTATTAAGCATGGTAAACTAATAGGTGCTTAAAAGGCAGCCTTGTATAAATCAGAGAAAGCCCTTTTCCTGAGTTTATAGTGAATAAAATGGCCTATTTTCACCCCACCCATTAAAAAAGAAAGTTTTCTTTTTTTTTTTTTGAGACAGGGTCTTGCGTTTGTAGTTCAGGCTGGCCCTGAGCTCACTATGGTGCCCAGGCAAGCCGCCGTGAACTCAGCAATCCTCCTGTCCCTGCCTCCCGAGTGCTGGGATTACAGGCATGAGCCACCACGCCCGGCATTGTGGTATGCGGTGTTGATTGTTGGTGGGCGTGTCTCCATGGCATTATATGTGGTTACCAGGGATCGAACTCAGGACCTTGCGTTTGCGAGGCAGGTGCTGGAACCACTGAGCTAACCCTCCGGCCCTTTTTTTTTTTTTTTTTTTTTTTTTGAGACAGGGTCTCGCTTTGTAGTGCAGGCTAGCTCTGAGCTCACTATGTAGCCCAAGCAAGCCTCGAACTCAGCAGTCCTCCTGTCTCTGCCTCCCAAGTGCTGGGATTATAGGCGTGAGCCACCACGTCTGGCAAAAAAGAAAGTTTTTCATTCCATTTGGTTGTCACATCCCCAGGTTCCCTGGAATGTATTGGCTGCTTGAAACCAGTAATGTCTTCACAGGTTTTTAGTGTAGATCTATAATTATAATATGATAATAGAAGAAAAAAATTAGAGATGGATATTAAATAATACAGTAAAATGACATACTTGGATTTTTTAAAATATTTCACATATAAAGGCTAAGTGAGTAAACCAGACAGATGTAGTAAACTTTCAATGTCTGAGGTTTGATTATGACAGCTGAGTCTTCATTGTCCTATTTCTGCATTCTCTACTTTATGTATGGTGAAATTTAAGAGCATTAAATGTTGCAGTCATCTCTTGAAAGAAACTTTATCATACTACTTTCACACAAATGTCTGTGTTTTAGAAATATTTTTTTGTTTCTCAAGTTTTTAGATTTTTCTTTTCCTTATATAATAAATCTTTAGTGTCCTCAGAATTCCACACAAATCTTGCTAAATTTTTCCATCATCAAAGTTACCTAGTTCAGTTTCCCTGAAAACTTACATATCTCACAGTTGTGTTAACAATTTTCTCCATAAATATAGAAACTAAGAAATGTAACTGTCGGGCCAGAGAGTTAGCTCAGTGGTTCCAGCGCCTGCCTCACAAGCGCAAGGTCCTGAGTTCGATCTCCGGTAACCACATACAATGCTGGGCATGGAGACTCACGCCCACCAGCAATCAATACCACATACCACAGTGCTGGGCGTGGTGGCTCACGCCTGTAGCCTATAATCCCAGCACTCGGGAGGCAGAAACAGGAGGATTGCTGAGTTAGAGGCTTGCCTGGGCTGCATAGTGAGCTCAGAGCCAGCCTGAACTACAAAGCAAGACCCTGTCTCAAAAAAAAAAAGAAATGCAACTCTCAGCAAGTTTTGCTTCTAACTCATTTTTCACTTCATACCCCAAGAATTTCCTGTTGAGCCACTAGGTACTTCCTATTTCTTGGTATCACTGCCTGACTTTAAAGACAGAGTTCTTTCAATCTAGAAGTGGTGCTTGATTTAACAAAGTCTTCTTTTCCTGTACATACTCATTCTCTTTCCACTTAACCTGTTTCCCTAACCTGTCTCAATTCTGACCAAAAAAAAGTCCCAAAGCAAGAAATACCAATGAGGGCTGGAGATTAGCTCAGTGGTTCTTGGCACCTGCCTAGCAACCAAAGGTCCCTGGTTCGATCCCCGGTAACCACATACAACAATACCACAACCAGCAGCAATCAGTACCACATACCACAGTGCTGGGCATGGTGGCTCATGCCTGTAATCCCAGCACTTGGGAGGCAGAGGCAGGATTGCTAAATTCAAGGCTTGCCTGGGCTACCTAGTGAGCTCAGGGTCAGCCTGGGCTGACCTACAAAGAGCGACCCTGCCTCAAAAAAAAAAAAAAAAAAGAAAAAGAAAAACAGTGAATAAGCAGCAACACTGGAAAAAAATAATGAACACACACACTTGAGTGTTAGGAGCGTCAAGGATTTCGGGGAAAGCTTAAGAGTTTTAGACTGATTGTTGGGCCTTTATAATGTATACCTATGCTTTTCCTCTTGTGTTTTTTTTCCAATAGAGACTGCCCAGTAAAGAACTACCAGATTCATCATCTCCGATTCCAGCAAACAATATTCGAGTCATCAAAAATTCCATTCGACTGACCCTTAATCGGTAAAAGTAGTGCCTCCTCACTTACGTGAACAGGCAATCTTATAGTGGCATAGATGCAGCCATTCTTCTCAGAGAAGTGGCTGTCACACATAAAATAGGTGAAAGTTACAGTCATCAGCCTAACAACCTTGAAGTGGCTTTTGGACACTCACCCTGATGTGCAGATGCTGAGCATTCACTTACTGATTGCTACATACACTCCTGAGGATCACCTGCTATCAAACTGTCATCTACAGTATTATGGCTTTGCATTTGGAGGTTTTACTGCCTTAACTTTAGGTATTTTATTTCTCTATTATGGGAATCGGTTCTTAGCCACTTGGACACTGACAGAACAAGTCTTGAACTTTTTTTGTGTATGTGTGTTAAAGTCTTATGTTGTAATTAATCATTGTATACAGTTGAAAAAGTTGAAAAAAATTGTTGTGTAATTTTTCAAATGTTAATGTATTTACTTTAGCATCGAAGTCACTTTGTAAAACCTGCGATAAATGAATGTGAGATATCTTTCCTGCTTTTTTCATTTGTGTAGATGTACTGTCAGTTCTGTTGATTTAAATTATTTTTTTCCAGATTGGCACGTGGAATATTTAAACTTATTTTTTTGTGCCTTTCTGTCCAAATGTTGCAGAGCTACCAGGGAGGATTAGTCCAGTGATTACATAAGAGTTGGGCACCATAAATTCTCTATATTTTGCCTCCCATGGAGGCCTTTGAAATGCATCTTTATTAAAAAATCAAAATATAACCAGGATACTGAAAGTCAGTATATGAATGGTGAGATTATTACATATCCTACTATCTCATGGCATTCTTGTTAGTTGAATGGTATTTTTTTACTGAGGAATAACTCATTCCACCATCAACAATAAGATACATTTAAGTATGGGCAAACTGGTATTTTTGAAGTATAAAATTAACTTGGCATGATAATCCCTAACCATAAACCCACAATTTCAAACAGTTTCTTCACAGACTAGGCATGCAGAAATAGCAGTGGATTTTATTAAAACCTAAAGGCATTTTTGAATGACATTGTTACCAACCATTAATTGGCTCAGGACCTTTGTAATTTTTATTTAACAGTATAAGTTGTCTTTTTTTACACTGCTTTTTTCAGTGCATTTCTTAATATTTTTAAGTTTCATGAATGCATGCTGTTTATTAAAATCCATAACCATGTAATTCTTGTAATATGTTGATTCAGTGTTTTGTAAATGAAGTCGTATGTATTTTCAGAGTATTTTTGTATGTACTATAAGATACCATCTTTTCAAAGAGAAACCTTTAAAACCTTTACTGTCTCTAAATTTTTATTTTAGATTATGCTTGAGCTATTCTATTTATAATGAAAAACGTATACATTGCACAATTAGGAATGCCATATATTATTACCTTCTTCAGCTTTCACTCAGCATTTAGTTGGTCTGATAGAATAAACACAAACTGGTATAGTTCATAGTGAGAACAAATAAGTTGGTCATGTATTTTATAGGGTTCATAAGATACCATCTAAGAGAAATAACAGTCCTTTCCACATGCAAATCCTTTACCATTGAGTCTAAATTCTTGAATTAAGATTTTCAGACAGCAGTATCCTCTTCATGTTCCTGTTCCTTGGATCCTTCATATTAGAAGTACACATTCTAGTGTTCTAACATGTACAGAGGAAACAAGGAGAGCCAAGGATTTAGCTCCGTGGTTCTGGCATCTGCCTCACAAAGGCAAGATTCAGAGTGTGATCCCTGGTACCACACCACAATGCCTGGCATGGTGGCTCATGCCTGTAATCCCAGCACTCAGGAGACAGAGGCAGGAATGCTATGAGTTCAAGGCTAGCTTGGGACACTGAGTTCAAGGCCAGCCTGAACTACAAAGCAAGACCCTGTCTCAAGAAAAAAGTTTTTATTTATATGTATCTTTCTGGGGGGAAATACACATTTTTATCAATTTCTCAAAGTGGTTCATAATTCCTAAAGGGGGTAGGGGAAGAAACCATTGGGATTGAACAATCCTAGAGTACTTAGAATTTCTTCTATGTGCTTTTGCTCTGATACAATTCTGAAAATGTACTCTGCCTACTAATAAAATGAGCTGGCAGAAGACTGGAACAGTTTTTCAGTTTCTTTATCTTCTTCAGATGAAACATCAACATTTAGAAAAATGTTTACTATCAGATTTACAAATGTCTAATACTTAAATTCATTAAAAAGGTCAAACTTTAGTTCAGTAAATTTCAACTGTAGTTTGACCTGAGTACAATACTTAGAATGACCATTTGAAGAACTAAAACAAATCATAAATAGCCTACTCCTTTACATTTGATGACAACGTTCTCATTTGGGCTTTTATGTTTGCCATTGAGGCCAGAGAAGATTACATCAAAGAGCTGAATGAATTGAAGAGCTTTTGTTTAAAAGTACTTTTTCTAGTCAGGCATGGCAGCACACGCTTGTAATCCCAGCACTGAGGAGGCTGAGACAGGATTGCCTCAAGTTCAAGGCAAACCTGGGCCACATAATTTAAGACCAGCAATAATTTAAGGTGAGACTCTGTCTCAAATAAATAAATATTTTTTGTATAAATAGTGTTTAAACAACTAATAAATTATCTAAACCTTAGAATTTAAATTGATTATGACAGTAACAGGAAAGATGATAGAAGAAAATGTTTCAATAGTACTATTTTCTTGAGATTTTCTTTAAAAACAAGCCACCCCTTCCCAAATTCCCTATTTTTCTGAATTAATTTTTCTGATAGGATTTTTGAAATTAATTGAACATTGAATGCTCAGGTTTGCTATCAGTTTGAAGCCACTGCTGCATTTTAGCAAAGGGCCACATAATCACAGTAAGTCTGTCTCTGCTGTAAATGGTGCCACCTCACTGCAGCGTTCTGTGAAGTGAATCAGCTGCCACTGCTTTCTAGGTAGCTGTTGTTCATACAATTTTTCCTGCCTCTTATTTGGATCATCTTATTTCTTAGTTGTACACATGATGAGTTTCATTTGTCTGGAATAAGTAACAAGATAAACTTTCTTTGATAAATAGATGAGGAGTGACTCATTTTGAGGAGTAACTCAAAAATATCAGAGCTCTTTCTTTTTTTTAAAGACAGGCCTGCTGTGTAATTCAGGCTAGACTTGAATTCACAATGTAGCCCAAACTGTCCTTGAATTCCAGCAGTCCTCCTACCTCAGCCTCCCAAGTGCTTGGATTACACCCAGTATAAAATTTGTTCCTTTAGGGCCGGAGATGTAGCTTGGTGGTTCAGCGCCTGCCTCACAAGCACAAGGTCCTGAGTTTGATCCCCGGTAACCACATACAATGCTGGGCATGGAGACTCACGTGCACCAGCAATCAGTACCACATACCACAGTGCTGGGCATGGTGGCTCATGCCTGTCATCCCAGCACTTGGGAGGCAGAGACAGGAGGATTGCTGAGTTCAAGGCTTGTCCGGCTACATAGTGAGCTCAGAGCCAGCCTGAACTACAAAGCGAGACCCTGTCTCAAAAAAAACAAAAACAAAAAAATCGTTTCTTTAGACTGACAACCATTTTGGTCACTTAGCATCTAGGTTCATTTTCGTAGATAATGGTGTCAACTACCCACTCTCACACTTAAATTGCCTCACACAGCGTCACAGTAAGCAGCAGCACAACTGTGCACACAATCTAAGTTTTGAAAATCCCTGTCTTTCTGCCCTTTCAGTTGATCTGGCCACCCTTTCTTGAAAAGGCCACTTGGGGCATCTCCCTGGTGTTCAGCATCAGTCAGCTAGAATCCTCTGTACTAACGCTAGACACTGGTGTGTTTAACCATCAAACCTTGGGTATAGCCCATACTGACAAAGTAATAATACACACAAATACAAAGCCCCTGCCTTGCCTCCATGTTGGTTTTTTCCACAAAATGTTTTGCTCTAGAACTATAGTTGGTGCTGCTCATTGTTGAGGCGCATTGTATCAAAATGTTTTATAACTATTTGAACTGAGTCACCTTTCGGGAATGTTCTGTGACTCTGAGCACCTTGCTTCAGTGAGCATGCTGGCCTGACGCATAGATCCCTATATCAGGAGGTTCCCAGTTCTAGTAAGAACTTCTAGCTCAACTTGGCAGGTTTAACTCCTCTGGGCCCACCGGTGTCATAAAAGGTTTTTCTGCACCTGCCTGAGTGACTTCTGGATTCTCAAATCTTCAATTGGGGTAGGTAGGTGCAACCCAGAGAGCTGTAATACTGGACTGCTGCACTCTGGCTGGCCTCGGGGCTGTGACACTGAGCTGTTCTGTTACAATGCAAGCACAGGTTACAGGTCTTGTTACATTCTTATACCTCCTCGGACTAGACTGGGGCATTGTTTTTAGTGCGCATATGGGTGCTGAATTCACAGGTGACAGCTTCTTCCACATATTAGGAGGCTACCAATGTCACCAATGTGAACATGTTTGACAATGAGCTGATTAGCAAAGTTGTATAAATTGATCTGTGGATAATAAAATAGTCACTGGTGAAGTGCAGGGGTGTGAATCTCTCATTGGGACAACTCACTATGCCTAGAATATAACTAATACAGTTACTACACTACCCTGGGCTGAATCATTTTAATACAAATTAACATCCTAATATGTACTTTGTATATCCAAACATTACAGTATTAAAGGCAAAATAGGATATATCCCTTTTTTATCAATGTAAAAATGTTTAATACAAAACTCGTAAGTCTCCGATTCAGGTCCGCAGCCGAAGGTTGGCGCAGTGCCCTCCTTGGGGGAGGAGGACGTGGCTGATCACCACACACACACCCCACCCCAACACACCCCCGTGTTCGGGAAGCAAACCGCAGGGAGAAAAGCAGTGTTAGCCAGGCGTGGCAGGGCACGCCTGTGACCCCAGCACTCGTGAGGCCAAGCCAGGAGGGTCACTGAAAGGCCGAGCTCAGCCTGGGCAACCCCATCTCACAAAAACAAACCAAGCCGCCTAGCCGCTTGCTCCCACTGCCAGGATCCTAGGCACCTCGGGGATGCATGCCGGGACTTATGAGGGCCTGTCGATTCTCTGCCATTCACAGGAGCGTCCTGAGGCTCCCTGGAAGCCCCTCCACGTGCCCACGGGGTGCTGACATCTCACCACATGCCAGCTTCCTGTCCCTGCAGCCCCTGCCCTTTGGATGTTTAACTTCAAGACTGCATTTCATTATACTACCAGGGTATATCACTTTTAATGTCCACATTGTAAAAACTATCAAACTAAATAATCCACCCAAACTGTTTTACTGAATAGCTGTTTGTATGGAGATAGGATCTCACTATGTAGCCCAAACTGGCTCCAAACTCTTGAGACCCTCTTGCCTCAGCCTCCCAAGTGCTGGGATTATAGACATGCACCACCACACCCAATCTGAAAAGCCTTTTAAAAAGCAGTGTTGGGTGGGGGATTTAGCTCAGTGGTTCTGGTGTCTGCCTGGCAGGCATAAAATCAGGAGTTCAACGCCAGGCATGGTGGCATTGTGGCTGTGACACTGAGCTGTTCTGTTCTGTTACAATGCCTGTAATCCCAGCACTCGGGAGGTAGAGGCAGGAGGACTGCTGTGAGTTCAAGGCTTGCGTGGCCTACACAGTGAGTTCAGGGCCAGCCTGAACTATGAAGCGAGGTCCTGTCTCAAAACCAAAAAAAAAAAAAAACAAGCTTACTGTTAAGCCCTTCCTTACCGTCTTTGATTATTGACATACTTTGCTTATGTTGCATAAAGCTTCTCATATTGCATGTGCCTTTTAACACTCTAACTTATGTAATGTTCACTTTACCTGTTTGTTTCCCCTAACAAGATTGTAGCCTTCAAAGTCCAAGATTCAACCAAAGCTTCCAGGATGAAAGAAGTTAGGTGGGTGGATCAAATCTCCTCCACCCTATGTCACTCTGGGACAGGCTGACTCAGCAACAATGCAGACTGCACTGTGCTGTAGGGGACACTGCGGCCTCCAGCAGAGAAAGCCCCTTTCTAAGCTGGTTCTGCTGCTTACACCTGTGTAATTTGGACAGTTAACAACAACCATCCATGCTTTTCTTTTTCCCCACCTGAAACACTTGTCCTTCAAGCCATAGGACTGCTATCACATAAGCACATTCCAAAAGCTCATCAGGGTTCTCCAAACAGAACAGACAGTCTCCCAGGCTAACAGCTATGTAACATTTTGAGTCACTCGACTGGCTAAAGACCCATGGGTCCAAGAGGAATAGCACCAAGAAAAAAAACAACAAATCCTCACTGGATAATGCTTGAGGGGAGGGAAAAGATACTAACATTTCTGTCCGAGCTGGAGAGCAAGCAAATAAAAATTTTAAATAAGATTTTAATTTCAGAAAAATTCTTTTTATTTAGTTGATTTTATTGGTACTTTTTTTTTTTTTGAGACAGGGTCTCACTTTGCAGTTTAGGCTGGCCCTGAGCTCACTATGTAACCCAGGCAAACCTCGAACTCAGCAATCCTCCTGTCTCTGCCTCCCAAGTGCTGGGATTACAAGCGTGAGCCACCACGCCCGACACTATTGGTACATTTTATATATACATTATGACCATACTCAGCATTGAGAATATGTACCTGTTGACATGATATACCTTGATTCTCACTTTTTCCCATTCCCTTACCTTACCATATATATAATTTTTGTTCTGTTTTTTCCTTTTTTACCATCAAATTTTTCTTTCCCTTAATTTCAGAGCTCAAAAGCCAAATAAAAAAGAAATGTAACTGTAATATATCACATGAGTCAGTTGCGAATACTCACCTAGTCTTAATGTAAGTGAATACTGAACCAGCCAAAAGTTGTAAGGTTACAGGAGGGAGGGAGGACACAGTAGAAGAGAGTGAACATCTTATCTTCAATAGTAATAAACAGAAATATCTAAAACTGAAAAATCTAGAATATTTATTTACAAATATGTAACAAGGAGGAGAAAAGTCTTAAGAGATTGAAAATGACTGCCCTTTATAAGCAGAAATCAAGAATAAGAAAGACACTAGGCACAGTGGCACATACACCTGAAATCCCACTACTTGGGAGGCTGAGGCAGGAGGATTGCCTCAAATTTGAGACCAGCCTGAGATACTTAATGAGTTTCATGCCAGCCTGAACGACAGAGCAAAATCCTGTCTCATAGAAGGGATGTATCATGTACAGGTGCAAATTCCCTATGATGAGTGTTATCATTATGTACTGCTGAAATGACCAATAAATTGTTGTGCTATTAAAATAACAATAAATTAAGTATTTAATGAAGATGTGAAATAATGAGAAATCTCACGCCATTGGCATGAGTATAAATAAGTATAGTTATTTAGTAAGAGTAGGGTTACAGCAAAAAAAAAAAAAAAGAATCCTGTCTCATAAAAACAAAAAAACCAGGCCGGGCGTGGTGGCTCACGCCTGTAATCCCAGCACTCGGGAGGCAGAGACAGGAGGATTGCTGAGTTCGAGGCTTGCCTGGACTACATAGTGAGCTCAGAGCCAGCCTGAACTACAAAGCGAGACCACGTCTCAAAAAGCAAAAAAAAAAAAAAAAAATTTAAAATAATTTAAAAAAATCTTTAAACTGGTACATGCACCACCTACACAGTATGGAACATGAGAATTTTGTAGACTTTGAGGCAGAAAGGCATAGGGAGAAGCCGCTGCTGCATCTCTTACCACTTGTGGGACCTCTTTGGATTCCGGGTCACTAAGGAGTGAAGTGGGATTCCCAATGCCCATTTCACAAGAGAAAGGGGTGTGATGGAGCATGTTGAAGGCTTTGCAGTTGGACTGTCCAGCCCTGCCACTGACTTGTTGACTGCAAGGAGCTGTAATAGTTATTTAATCTCTCTATACTTGTTTGCTCTTCTTTAAAAAATAAAAATAAAAATGTTGCAAGGACCAGAGATTGAGCTCACTGGTTCCAGGGCCTATCTAGTAAACGCAAGGTCCTTGGTTCAAACCACATACAGCAATACTGGGCATGGTGACTCACACTCACCAGCAATCAGTACCAAATACAACAACGCCAGGCGTGGTGGCTCACGCCTATAATCCCAGCACTTGAGAGGCAGAGGCAGGAGGATTGCTGAGTTTGAGGCTTGTCTGGGCTACATTGTGACCTCAGGGCCAGCCTAAACTAAACCCTGTCTAAAAAAAAAAAAAAAAAAAAAAATGGTGCGTATAAAAAATCTACCTCAAAGACTTGCTAAATGGATTAAGAGGCAATCAAAACTTTCTGGCATATAACAGAGTTCAATAAATCACTCAAAGCCATTATCTGTTGCATGGCAGTGTGTGCCACGCACTATGCACGCACTCACCCACAGCGGGCATATCCTCCTGAGACTACATCACAAAAGCCAAGGAGGAACGCTACACCTGTCTATCCAGCCAGATAAAGTACCAGATCTCCACCTCCCACACAATGATGTGGAGGTATGTGGCCTTTGCCCTGCTATGCAGCCTTTTTCTGAAAACTTTTCCAAACAGTTGCTTTATTTGAGGAAATGTGTAAGATTCAGTGAATTTTTAGTTCCCTGAATTACCCCAGGTTAGGCTGTCTGCCAGCCCACAGCCTGAAAAATGCCCGGTCACACAGGTGCCCACCAGGCCTCTCCACAGCGTAAACAGGAATCTTGAGTCAGATCCAGCTGGATCTGTAAAATGCCACACATGGGCAGAGGACCACAGGAATGACCTAAAGCCACGCCCACCCAGATGCACCTGTACCTCACTCCTTCCACCTCTGGGTGTGAGGCCAGCCGTCTAACCCATCCCAAATCACTTCCTGCTAGGGCTTCACTTCAAAGAACCTGTACGTGCAGGTTCTTTCCAAATAAATTGACTTCTTGAAACTCACAAGAAGTCAACGCCAGAAAAGAGGGGATTTCTGAAAGCCACCCACTTGGATGGCAACTGGTACTTGGTAGTGTCAAACATTAAGAAAAAAATCAACCTTGATTAAGCAGCATCTAATCTCCCTGAGCACAGGAAGTGAAGGCGATCAAGTCTGATTAGCAGGAGGCCCTGAGGTTGCACAAAGCAGTCACTCCCCAGCAAGGCCCACTCAGCCTGCAGAGAAGCCTGTTCTGCCTGCCTCCAGCTGAGCGACCCACCGGAGGGAAAGCACCAATAAATTCCCTACGAACTCTGCAACCAATGAGTGCACCCAGGTTACTAGGGGAGGAGGAGAGATTTCTTTGTTGTTGGGGCCAATGCGATGCAATAGACATCAGACCACGCTTCCCACACGGTTGTCAGGCCCCTAACGTTCACCAGGCACCGAGCTACGGCGAGTATAGCTGTGTGTGGGTCACATCCCAGCACTCCGGAGGCTGAGACAGGAGGATTGTCACGAATTCTCCATTCTCCCTGTCCCTACTCTGAAAGACCTTCAGAATGCCGGGAAAGTCCCATCTCAGCCATGCTGCACTGTCGAGAGAAAGCAGAGGGGCCTCTTGATTCCGTCTTGAGCAGAACTGAAGCTGGGAAAAAAGCCCAGGACTGAATGTTGTCGGATCATTAGGAATTCTCCAGAAAAAGCTGGGGAAGGCGGAAGAAGGGAAACAGTGCAGAAGAAAACCGCTTGTTGACGGAGGCTCCAGAAGCCGGATGCTGTAAAAGGTCCGCGCGGAGGTACAGGATGCGTCTGGGGAAAGGCTAAGAGTGCCCGTCGGCCGAGCGCGCTCCCCGGAGGCTCCACTCCGCCGGCCGAGACGGAGCGGGGCACAGGTAGCCACGAGAGTGAAGGGGCCGAGCGCGCGCTGCCTGGGCCGCCCCCCGAGACCCGGTCCTGGCTCGGATTCCGGGACTTACTTCCGACCCCCGCCCCTCCCCAGGGGTGTCCGGGGAGCCCTGGGAAAGGCCGGCCCGGAGCCCCGGACGCTGCCGCACCAGCCCAGGACTCGAGGAGAAGGGGGCACCTAAGGTCCGCTTCTGGGGCCGCGGCGATTGGTCGGTGGGGGGAAGTAATTGCGCAGGCGCGGCCCCGCCCCTAAGGCGCTGAGGGGAGTCTGTGCAGCCCCCACCCACAAGTAGGGTGGGCTGGTCTAAGGACTAAAATGTTGGGAGGGGCCCCAAAACTGTTCTCTAATTGGTTGTATCAGTGATAAATCAAAAGCAGGGCATGGCGGTGCAAATTCGTAATCCCAGCCCTCAGGAAACTGAGGCAGGAGGGTCACTATGGATTTTGGGATAACCTGAACTACGTAGTGTGACCCTGTCTCAAAAGCAAAGTAATACGAGTTCGACACCCAGTACCGCAAAAAAAAAAAAAAAAACCAAAGTAATAAATGTTTGACCTCTGCCTCCAGGTTCACTAGGAACAATATGTTGAAATCCAAGGCTGAGAGCTGCAAGAAAAGAGAGGGGACTGATACTGGCAGACGGGAAATACGGGCAGGTCTGTGAGGCCTGGACTCTGGTTGCCACTGCGGTCAGCTTGTCCAGGAGGTGCCAAGTCGTCAAATACGGCCACTGATCCTTGGAGTTGGAGGACTGGGCCTCGTCTGAGAACATTCACTCTCCCTAAGATTTACTCCAAAAGGTGAGGTGGAAAAGAACCCCTGGACGAGAGGAGGGACCTCTTGAAGCTCTCAACAAGAGCCGAGGCCTAATGACTTTGCCCATCCAGGTCTCCGAGAGGGAGCTGAGCTTGGCATGCGCTTGGGTAGAAGAAGGGTCATTACAAATGACAGACTCATTTCATTTCAGCTCAGAGGGGCTCAGTGTCAGACTGAAGTTGATTTAAACAAAGTTAAAATGTGTGTTGCTCCCATTACACCAGATTCACAGCAGTGAGTGTCACAGAGCAGAGAGACTCTGGGCATAATGGGCTGAGGATTCGGAGGGGGTGAAGCCTAGGAGGGTGGGCAAAGCTCAGGCAACCTCAGGTTTTAGCATAAGTGAAGAAAGGGAAGGCTGAAAAGGTGAAAAGAGCAAGACAGGAGAAGCCAAAGAAGGGTGTGAGCAGCACGTGCTGCAGAGGGCTGGGGATGCGGCTCCTGGTAGAGAGTACTTGCCTAGCGGTGTGACGCCCTGCTTTAATCCTCAGCACTGCCAAAGTGAAATTTTTGAAAATGCTGTAGAACTGAACTTAAGACTGGAGAGGTTGGACCGGAGATTTAGCTCAGTGGTTCCACCACCTGCCTAGCAAGTGCAAGGTCCCTGATTTGATCCCAGTAACCACATACAATGATATGATAATGGGCCTGGTGGCTCACGCCCACCAGCAATCAGTACCACACCCCACAATGCTGGGTGTGTTGGTTTACGCCTGTAATCCTGGCACTCAGGAGGCAGAGGCAGGAGGACTGCTGAGTTCGAGGCTTGCCTGGGCTACATAGTGAGCTCAGGGCCAGTTTGAACTACAAAGCGAAAAAAAAAAAAAACTGGAGAGGTAACCACATGTGAGGGACATTTAGGAAGTCACCGTGACCTTAGCAGAAAGCAGTGCCATGGAGGTAAAAGCAAATGTGGGAAACTAAAGGTTACTTACATTCTGGGCTGGGGATTTAGCTCAAGTCTTACTGAGCCAACCTTGGATGCATACGGGCCTGAGTTCGATCTCCAGTACCACAAAGAAAAAAAAAAATTAAAGGTTACATTCTGAAAAAGAGTAGCAAGGCAGGGAAGGAGAGATCAGAGGCTGAACAGCAAGGTAGAGGAAAGTTTTATTTTTAACTCAGGAGGTTCCTCGACATGCTTTTAAGATGCAAGAAAGAGCTGGTGAAATGATGGAGCTAGGTCCAAAAGATACAGAAACATTTGCTCATGTTGAACTGGCCCTGAAGGGGAGCAGGAATCTAGAAAGGAAAGAAGTTGAGGGAGGCACGTTCCAAGATGGCTCCAGTGATTGCTTCCTGATATTCATGCCCTGTGTAAATCCCTTGAGAGGGGCTGGGGTTGTGACTCACTTCTAACAAATAAAATACAATAGAAGTGATATTAGGCACTCCCTTGTTGTATTAGATTATGAAAAGGCTGTGGCTTCCAGTTTAGGCACCGGGTCTTTCACTCCTCTGCAGGAAGCTGGCTGCCATGTTGTTCCCCAGCTTATGAGAGGACCCACGTGACTGAGTTTAGCACAAGAGGAGGCTGCAGTTCCAGCCAATAGATTGGTGACAACCTGAAGAGAAATGCTGAAGGAATAGCACCCAATCAACCATTCCAGCCAGTGGCCAGGCCTGTGGTACTACTATAATCATTGTATAGAGTTTCTCATTTTTTGTTTTTGTTTTTCTTGAGACAGGGTCTTGCTATATAGTTCAGGATGGACTTGATCTCATTATGTAGTCAACTCTGGCCTCAAATTTGCAGCAATCCTGTCTCATGCTGGGAGCTCAGGCATGCACGACCACATCCAGCTGTTTGCTGTTTTACATCATTAAATTTGGATGTAATTTATTTTGTAGCAATAAATAAATTAATAAAGAGGATGTAGTGGTGCACATCTATAATCCCAGAACTTGGGAAGCTGAAGCAGAAAGATCACTGTGCGTTCTAGGATGGCTTGTGCTACACAGTGAGTTCAGGGCCAGTGTGAATTACATAGCAGGACCCTGCCTCAAAAAAAAAGAAAAAAATTAAGCCAACAAGTTTGCAAGCAAAGAAGCCAACAGTTGAGGGAGTGCTAGCTTAAAAGCCTTTTATTTTCTGTGCTTAGAACAAGTTGAGAAGAGGAACGATATTTTGGGATGGCCACAGTAAAAGATCCAAGGAATCAAGGTGGCCAATGATGTATAAAAGAATGGACCCGGGCCAGAGATTTAACTCAGTGGTTTGGTGCCTGCCTCGCAAGCTCAAGGCCCTGAGTTCAATCCCCGGTAACTACATACAGTGCTGGGCATGGTGACTCACGCCCACCAGCCATCAATACCACATACCACAGTGCCAGGCGTGGTGGCTCACGCCTGTCATCCCAGCACTCGGGAAGCAGAGGCAGGAGGATTGCTGAGTCTGAGGCTTGCCTGGTCACATAGTGAGCTCAGGGCCAGCCTGAAATACAAAGCAAGACCCTGTCTCAAAAAAAAAAAAGAATGGACCGGAGACTGGTGACGGTTCTTAAGGGCCTAACTAAACTGAAGCCACCGCAACACGCCTACCTCCGTGACTCGGGAGAGAGCAGTGATTGGAGTGACCCAGGAGGAGGAGTCTTTAAAAAGACAGGATAGAAATCCAAAGAGCCGAATCAGCTGAGGATGCTGGCCAGAGGGAGGTTGCGATGATGAAGATAATGAACACAGGAAGGACTCAGAGGTTAGGTCCTGGATGGCTGGGTGGGAAACAGCAGGCTCAGTGAGCTGAGGAGTGTAAGGGGGAGAAGAACCAAAAGATCCCAGGCGTGCTCCCCAGGGGGCGGTTCTGAGTAAGCAGACGTGCACCCTGGGGGCTGTTAAAGTGAAGTGCCAGAGTGAGTCATCTTCCATCACAGTCAGGAAATATCTGAAATAACTAGCTGATGGGAGAAGGGCTCATGTGGCTCCGCTCTGTGGGCTCCAGTGCATGATCACTGGCCCTGCTGCTTCGGTCCCGGGCAAGGCTCCTCGTGGCCAGAGAGCAGTGGGACAGAAGCACTCATCCGTGGCCAGAGAGCAAGGAAGGGACTGAAGTCCTACAGTCCCCTTGAAGGGCAGCCCAGTGACCCAAAGACTGTGTAAAACACCCCGCCTCTCACAGCGCCCCCACCTTCTGCTGATGCACAGCAGGCTCTGGCAGGACGCTCCAGTGCCACCTATGGACTCCACCAGTCTGCACTCCCTCCTCCCTCACCACGGAGATCAGCCACAGAGACCCGGCAGCCCCGTCCTGGTCACATCTGTCTGGCTGTCCTCCCATCGCCACCCCTGCCTGCGCTTCACCTTGCCCAGCACACCTGTTAACTCCCGAGCTCCGGCTCACAGTCTGCGTCCTCGGGAAGGCCTCCTGGATGTCCGCAGTCGGCATGCGTGTCTCCCTGCCTCTGACCTATGGCTGCGTCCGAGACGGCCTCGAGGTTTGCCATACATCTTCAGTAAGGAAACGGGGCCCTCTGGAAGGTGGGAAGTGTGGGCCAGGGTCTTCGGGGAGCTCGTGTCCCCAGGGGAGTGGCTGATTTGCAGTTAGGGGTCACGACTAAACCAGATCAAGCTGTGAAAGTGTAACGCTGCAGGTGCTAGATCTGAAGTGAATGGAGCAAACAGTGCCTGAAAAGCCGTGAGACAAAAGTTCAGTGGGGGGAGGGTTGTCATTGGCCTCTTGTCCCTTCTACACCCGTAACACCGTGGGGCGAGCCAGACCTTGGTCCGCCGGGGGGACCTAAGCACCAAAGGGCCGGACGCTTGACTGTGACGTGTGTCCATTCTCCTGCTCGGGTCCCGTGCAGTCTCAAGATTAAACCCCACGAATATGCTAGTGACTCCTAGATTTCATCTCCCACCCAGACTGTCCGTGTGAACTCCGACAGCTCTCAGAGACACCTCAAACCTTCACACATCAAAAGCAACATCCCGGTTCCAGCCTAAAATGCATAATTCCACAGGTACCTCCATCCTGATAAAAGGAGAATCCACTGTGCTACCAGTAGGTGGGACTAAAAAACTGACTCTTTCACACGCTGGTACTCGGCACTTCCTGCCAGCACTACTATTAAACGGTGCCTAAATTCAACCGCTTATTCCCCTACTTCCACCACCCTCTCCCCTGTGTTATTGCAGTTACTCCTCACTCGGCTCCCTGCTTCCACGCATGCTCCCTGTGGCCTGTTTGCAACACAGAGGCAGAGAGATTCTTTTTAATATAATCAAGCATTTCATTCTGCTTGAGACCACCCAATAATGCCCCTTCTCCAAGACCCCTGCAGGGTCCAGTCCCCCCCATCAGTCCCCGCTTTGATTTTTCTGTTTAAAAAGATATTCCGTGTAGTTTCCCCAGCCAAAGTACAACTGTGTAGTTCTTAGTATACTCAGAAGTATGCAACCATCATCTCAGTGGATATTAGCACATCTTCATCCTTTTGGGAAGAGCCCTGCCTCCTAAAATAATGGCTCCCCGCCTTACGCGCTTGCCCACCCTTAATCAACCTGCTCTTGGTCCTTATAGATTTGCTTATTCTGGGTGAGTTGCATGAACTTCCTTGGTCTCATCTCCTGCTCCTGAACCCTCCTTCCCTGAGTGCTTCCCCTGCCTCAGTTTGAGGCTTGGATGCTCACACCCCACTCTCCAACTGAGTACTGCCTCTTGATTTTCCTCCACCCGGGACCCTTCCCCCCATTACCTCTCTGTGACCCCACCTTCTTCTCTTCATGCTTCTGCTCAAAGCCCACTTTCTGGTGAGCTCTGACTGACTTCCATGTCAAACATCCCCTACTATCCCTTTCTCGTTCACCTACATCATTCAGTTTGTAAAAATATAATAAACAGCCGGGAATAGTGGCTCACGCCTGTCATCCCAGCACTCGGGAGGCAGAGACAGGAGGATTGCTAAGTTCGAGGCTTGCCTGGGCTACATAGTGAGCTCAGGGCCAGCCTGAACTACAAAGTGAGACCCTGTCTCAAAAAAAAAAAAAAATAATAATAATAAACATCTAAGTGTTTTATAGAATGACATGAATCACCATGTGCTATATTTTCATTTGTTTGGCCCGTTACCACCCATACACTATAAGACCCAGAGGCAGGGCAGCCCACCCCTAGTGCAGGAGGAAGCCAGACCTGCATTCCCACTCCAAGGGCCATCTTGGCCCTGGAGCTCTTGGTGATCTTGACCTGGTGTAATGGCATCAAAGCCCAGCTTCTCCTTCTATCCCTCTGCAGATGTGTTTTGTGTTTTTTTGTTTTTTTTTCTTGCAGTACCGGGGATCAAATTTGGGCCCTTGTGCTTCCAGGGTAGGTGCAGTCCCACTTAAGCCAAACCCCCGGCCCTCCGCACATCTTGAGCACACTCCCCTCTCAAAGCCATGTGCGCAGATCTCCGCAAGGAGACAGCTTCTCGGAGAACTCAGCCCAGGATGCTCACAACAATTAATTCTATGGCTTTCCCGGGAGATCAGAGGTCTTTGGGTAATTGGACTCAGAACAAATAACCTGGGTGCCCGAAAGCCACACAACACCCGGATGAACCAGTCCTACCTGTGTTTGTAGGACTCTGGCCCTTTGTGTCCCCATGAGCAAAACAACCTGAGTGAAAGGGATGTGCTGTGCAGGATGCACCACTGCCTCACAGCTGGGGAGCATCCTTCGTGTGAAAATATCTCTATTTCGTGACCAAAGCTTGGGCTCCTGTCCATGCTGTGTCTTCACCCTGCTGAGCCAAAGTGTAGTGGCTCATGAGTCATCAGAGACTTGATCAAAGTTTCCTCCCAGCACACCCCACTCCACCCAAGGACAGTGGTGATCTCCACCTCCGCCTCCTGGAGCCTGGCTGTGGGGGAGGGGTGAGAGCAAATCAGAAATGACAGCCCCAAGGGGGCAGTAGCATCCCCGCCTGAGGTCTAGAAACAGGAGAAATTAGCAAAATCAGCCCTGTAGCTGGACTTTCCTGAGTAAAGAAATCAGGTATGTGTGGTGGTGCATCGACCATGCCAGCCCTCCAGGAGGGCTGAAGACTACAAATTCACACCCAGCCTGAGCAATGTGGTAAGGTCCTGTCTCAAAACTTTTACAAAGTTTTAAATGGGCTGGGGATGTATTTCATACCCTAAATTTAATCCCCAGTAAGCCTGAGGTAACCCCCTTACCAGGCAACATTGCTCCAGTCTTCAGATCAGGAGACGATGCACAGAAAGCTGAAGAACGCGCCGGAGACTTGCTCAGGCTGCCAGCTTCCGAGGGTTCCCCACCTCAGAGCCCCAGGCAGCCTCACAGCTGGCCACCTTCCCCTCCAGCGGTGAAAGGCCTGCCTGAGGCCTGGGTTACAGAAAGCTGCAGGAGTTTCTCCCAGAGCCCCTTCCGCGGGCCCGGTGCGGGCTGCTGACGTGACTCTGCTCGGCTCCACTCAGGTCTCTGCCTTCCCTCTGGTGCACTCACTCTTTCCAGATTTTTTACTTCCTTTCCATTTGTCACACGGGAAGGCCTGCTGCGGTGGGAACATCGCACATGAGCTAAAGGAGAACAATGGGCCCAAGGTGCCGAGTAAGCCTGAGTGTGGTGGCTCTGTTGTGGTCCCTGCGCTTCCTCCATGCAAGATCTGATCTTCATGACAGCCGGCAGGGGCGACAATCACCTCCTCCTCACCAAAAGGTGCAAATAAAAGAGCTGTCCTCTCCTGGGCCAATTAATCCCTGTGTTGACCCAAGCAAGATCTTGCAGGCTCTGAGTAGCTCCTTGCTCAAAGGGGCACTGGTATGCACTTGCGCCTGGGAGCCTTGGCCTTCCCGAGCACCATGCGGGATCAGAGCTATCTGCTTTTCCTGGGTAGTGCTGCTTACTGTCCCCAGTTTACCCTCTGCTCTGGTTCGGCCATGGTTTGCATGTGTCCTCTGAGGAAGCTTAGCCCTGGTGTGGCAATGTTATGAGGTGAGGGTACCTGTAGGGGGGGCGGCTGGGAAGTAATTGGAGTATGAAAGACACTGCCCTTGAGAGGAACTGATGTAGTTCTGTGGGACGCTGGCCTGTTCTCACTGTTCTAAAACAGTGAGCCTGACCCTGAAGCATGTTCTGACTGCCTGTCCTGCAGTGTGACTTCCCCCTCTCATGTGCTAGTACCATGATCCCATTTGCTCTGACATGATGCAGCTGCCAGAGGGAAGGCACCGTCAGAGCTAAATAAACCTCTTTTAAAAATAAAGTACCCAGGACTGGAGATTTAGCTCAGTGGTTCCTGCCTAGCAAGCGCAAGGTCCTGAGTTCGATCCCCAATCACCACATACAATGTTAGGCGTGGTGACTCACACTCACCAGCCATCAATATCACACACCACAGTGCCGGGCGTGGTGGCTCAGCCTGTAATCCCAGCACTCGGGAGGCAGAGACAGGAGGATTGCTAAATTTGAGGCTTGCCTGGGCTACATAGTGAGCTCTGGGCCAGCCTGAACTACAAAGCAAGACCCTGTCTCAAAAAAATAAAATAAAAAAGTACCCAGCCTTTAGTAATGAAATGTGATGGAAAGCAGACAAGTACATCCGACTTGATCAAAAAGTAAAATCATTCCTTTAGGTTCCAGAATTTGGAGACATGAGGGAGAATCAGTTTAGCTAGACCAATCTGTCTCAAGCTTTTGTCATCATCACTCCCTAAGGAGCATCATCAGATATTTTTTAATCACCCCCCCTTTGATTTTGATATTACTATACATCAGCATATCTGAAGTCCACAGACTACTGTGAAAACTAAGTCTCCCTCCCCCCTCATACACACACACACACACTCACACACACAAGCACACATGCACACACACATAGGCACACCCCTCAGGAAACATTTTTTATTCTCTTGGTGTAGTATCTCCCACTGAAAAAGCATAAGCCAGCCTCATCTCCTTTTGGGGTGGTGGCTTCTGACATCCCTTCCATCACTGCACTTTTTGCTGATAGTTATAAATACTCACTCACCTCTTGCATTCAAATCTTAACCCTGCAGCAATTTCGTTTCTAGGTAATTATTCAAGGGAAACGAATGCAAATGCCTATGGAAAAATATTCCAAAAATGTTCATAGAAGCTTTATTCATAAGAGCAAAAAACTAGAAACAATCTAAATGATCATCAGGAAAATAAATAATGAATGGGAATGGAATATATTCATACAATGTAATATTACCTTCAATAAAAGGAGCTAACTACTGCTACTTATAAAACCAAAAAACCAATTGTGAAAAAACAGTATCAATGAAAGAACATGAATGCAAATCCTATATACTGTATAATTCCATGTCTGTGAAGTTCAGTAACAAGGAAAACTAGTCCATGGTTAAACATAGTCGAATATTATGTACCTCTAGAAAGACAGAGGGAAATTTTTCTTCCTATCTTGACTTGGTGATTATTATGCAAACAGCTTCAGGGCAAAACGCAGTGTACAGAATAGCAACAGACAAACAAGCATTTTGGAATTGGATATAATTGAAGTTTTTTAGTTGGGGCTATTGAAAAAGTTTCTCCACCCAAGGCAGTTTTGCCTTTGCAATGGAAATCAAAGGCTCCATGAAAACTTCCTTTTTAAAAATCCGGCCGGGTTGCCTGGTTAAGGTTTCAAAGCGATCGGGGCCAGAGGGTTAGCTCAGTGGTTCCAGCATCTGCCTCGCAAGTGCAACGACCTGAGTTCGATCCCCGGTAACCACATATAATGCTGGGCGTGGAGATACACCCACCAACAATCAACACCGCATACCACAATGCCGGGCGTGGTGGCTCACGCCTGTAATCCCAGCACTCGGGAGGCAGAGACAAGGAGGATTGCTGAGTTCGCGGCGGCTTGCCTGGGCACCATAGTGA
>PVIC010005371.1:0-58186 GCA_004025085.1 Thryonomys swinderianus
GGACTATTCCTGGATAGAGACCTAAAATTCTTGAGCTTTATCATAGGCTCAGATATGAGGTTAGGGGATGTTTTTACATTGCTTCATTTTGGGGGTATTAGTTTATTTTAGTTAGAAGTAGTTTTTTCTTTCAAGAAACTGTTTGTGTTTTGACAAGTAGGTGTAATTTCAAAATTATGTGTTTGAAAACAAGGTAATTATTTTCAGCTAGTATTTAATAAATCTACTAAGTAAATAAATAACCTTGGTTCCTGGGCTATTTTTCCTTTTAAAATAAATATTAATGTTTCACCATACCATGCTATGCCTATTACAGGATCAAGTATATGTAACAAAAAACAAGTATCATTGTCATGTGGCATTCCAAAAATGAATAACAACAAAAATAAGGAAAATGAGCACTTGTTTTCGTGTGAACAGCCTATGTATTACTCAACATTAAGCTCATTACATTTTCTTTCGGTTCCTCAATGGGAATTCAAGGACAGCTTCTCCTTTTTCTTTTCAGTTTCAGCATTAAAAGACAACAGGAACAAAGTATCTCTTTGTCACAGGGTTCATTTGGATTCTTTGCCAACAAAAATTTCTATAACAGCACCCTTACCCACAAGATAAGAATAACTGATGCTTGACAATGGTGATCCTAAAATGTAAGATTCTGCAGAATTCTATAACATATTAAATCACGAATAAATTCTCATAGGTATCATTTTAGTAGTAATTATAATTTGAGAATTACCTGAGGACCACATTCATTTAAGATTGCTCTCAGAACAACGGGCCCATCAAGCACTCGAGCCACAATGCTTGAGCCATTCAGATGCTGGTGCAGGAGGTGACAAGTGGCAGTGGATCGATGAGCTGCGGAATCCCATCTCTGCTTCACGTCACTGCGTGTCTGTGAGCAGATGGTTCCCTTGGTTCCTCATCTGACGGTGGGGATCGCATAAACACCTACCCCACAGGGTCGGCACAGAGTATCAGATCATAGGCAGGACACTCCGCACAAAGACATAAGATGCATACTCCCCTAAAATAACTAATACACCTGTATTATTTTAGGTTTACTGACTATATAACAAAACATCTAATCACAGATGTAGATAGGGCAAAGGTAAGTAAACATATCCTCAGCTGGGCTTAACACAAGAAGATTCACTCTGGATTAAATACTCCAGGGACAAAATGCTCAACCTTCACCCTAAAATAAATGAAAAACAATTGTTACTCTGAACAGGGGACACATCGCTCTCTTCATAAAGTGCTAAGGAAAGCAGCATTCTATATAAACAAGCACTTGATGGTGAGTCTTTGGAAAGGAACTACCCCTCCCCCGTTTTTGTAGCATGGTCAAGGTCAAGGTCACTGCACAGTTTGGGAGGAATGCATGTGGCTGCCCAGAGAAGCAGGTCAGGGCTATAGATCCAGCCCCAGGCATCATGCACACACCACACGACTGCATCCGGCTGCTAAGCGAACAGAAACGCAAGATCCACTGTCACTAGCTTTTCACTAGCTTGTTTATTTACCCATCAAGAACCATAAGGACCTTTACTGCATAAAATGCCAAGTGTGGTGGTAATTGACATCAAACGATCCATGTCTACCAACAAATAAAAGACTAAAGTAATAAACATAGAGAGATGAGTGTTTAATGGCCTTCAACAAATTTTTATTGTAAGATCCATAACAGTTAACTATATACACTGACATCTCTGGCCTGGAGCAGTCTCCATTTTCAAAGTCAGAGGAAGAGGCACAAATCCTTCCTTGCTACAGTGCTTCATCAGTGAATCCATCCTGGATTTCCAGAACTGCCAGGCTCTTGAGGTTCCCATAAAATTAGTCTTTCCCACTTTGAATGCCCACTTCCCAAAAGACATATGTACAGTCCTCTAACTCTTTCCATAGCTGGATGAAATATTCACTCAGTAGCTAATTTTAGACCATTTCTTTCCTGAACCAATACACTCAGACTTTCCATACTAAATGCCATCTTATGAGGTGCTCTTGGATTTCCATAATCCACAACCCCAGACTTCAACTTAGTCTTGCAAACTTCTGGTCATAACCTGAACTGAATGGTCATTTTGTAAGTGTTAAGAAACAACTTCAGAACGTTTCATTGTATATAGACTTTTATTCGCAAATAGAACCAAAGGACAGAAGAAGGCATGAACTGCCCCTCTTGTAGAATGTCGCGTCCGCCTCGACCAGCAAGGAAGACACGACCCCGTGAGAGTTCTTCCTCAAGCAGTTTATTCAGGAACCTTGAAACATCTTCTGACTGACCCCGGGGAGAAACGCCCACAGGCTTAAGTACCCTTAGGTCAGCCAATCTCAGTGGGCTACGTAGGCAAAGCAGATAGGCTACTCTAATGCGGAAACAGGCACCTGAAGCAAGCACAGCCAAATAAGGACTTGTTTACCATGGAGAGCGCTCGCCAGCAGACTGGCGGAAGGCGGAAACCAGCGCCATCTTTAAGGCACGGCACATCGCAGCTCTCCACAGTAGAACATCATCATCACTCCAGCATGAAGCTAGAGAGACAATAAAGAGATCTTGAATTCATTTTGAGCTCACTGCTTAGATTCCTTTGGGCACCCCTAAGGCTTCGTTTAGGTCCTTGGTCTTTGTGCCAGCACTTAATTTTATGGTCGATTCATAACATTGCACTGAGGACAGGGAAGTGGCTTTGAGAATTCATCAGCCCTACAGACTCAGGAGGATTCTAAGGTGAGAAGCTTCTTCTCTCTCACCTCATAATGGCCAAGAGCAGATCTCCACCCTGGACAGACCAAGAGCTTACATGCTATCTTTCGTGAGGGGCCAGAGGTAACCATGCTAAAGGATCTAATAAGTGAACAATAAATGTTCACTAAATTCAAGTCTCTATAGGCATCTGGGAAATTAAGTAATAAAATGGGTGGAGGTATAATCTGGTTATATTAACTCTCCATCATAGAGTTTTTCTTTGTGGTTTCCAAAGTATTACATCTGCATGTTAGTTTAATTTTTTTAAAGGTATTTCAGAGATTATGAATTCAACTGACAGTAGCAGTGGCAACTGGCAAAGATCAGTTTAGAGAAGATAAAATTTAATGGCAATAAATTAAAAAAGATGAATAAAGATATAAGAATATAGATACAGACACAAAATACCATCTTCTTGTAGCCCAAAGTCTCCAGCACCACTTTTTAAATAACACAGGCTTTTATTTAGGCATAACCTTGACCCAATTTCTTTTTTTCTTTTTTTTTAATTGAATTCTTTACTGGTACATTTTATATACAACTCACAATCACACACAACACTGGGGAATTTGTACCAGTGTATGACACAAGTTAACTCTCAGTTTTACCCACATCCCTACCCACCCGCAACCCCCCACCTCTTATATACATGCTCTTTCATTTTCTTTCTGAATCATAGTTATTCTTTCTCGTCAGTACACTCCCACACAAAATTCCCTTTGGATATTTCCTATTTTACAAAAACTATCATACATTCTAGAACTCATTTACATCTACATGTTCTCATACCAAAGGAAAGATCCGGCACTTGCATATCTGTGATCTATTTATTTCACTTATTAGTGTGTCTTCCAGGTGTATCCATTTGCACATACATGAATGGAATTTTTCATTCTTTATGGCAGAGTAATACTCCATTTTATTTTTAAAAACACATCTTCTCTATGCAGTTTCCAGTTGATGGGCACAGGGTTGTTTCCAAGATTGGGCTATCACGAACTGAGCTGCTATGAACAAGGCTGTACATGTGTCTTTCCAATGTGATTTTTTAAAATTCCTTTGAGTATATTCTTAGCAGGGGAATAGCAGGGTCAAATGGGACCTCTAGTCCTAGTTTTCAAAGGAATCTCCACACAGATCTCCTCAGTGGTGGCCCAAGTCTACAATCCCACCAACAGTGGAGGAGGGTTCCTTTCTCCCCACAGCCTCGCCAGCATTCATTGCTGGTTGATTTCACAGTAGCAGCCATTCTTTGTGGAGTGAGATGAAATCTCAGGGTTGTTTTCATTTGCATCCCTCACATGACCAGTGATGTTGAACACTTCTTCATATGCTTCTTGGCTGCTTTGACTTCTGCCTCTGAGAAGTGTCTTTTCATTTCAGATGCCCATTTTTGAATTGGGTCTCTAAAATTGGGGGACTGATTTGAGTTCTTTATATATTGTAGATAGTAGCCCTTTGTCTGATAGTAGCTAATAAAGATGTTTTCTCCCATGTTGCTAGTTGTCTTTAGCGGTGCCAGTGGTTTCTTTGGCTGTGCAGAAACGTTTTGGTAGGATGAGATCCCATTTGTTGATTCTTTCTGTTAGTTCTCGTGCTATAGTTTTTATTCATAAAGTCTCTGCCTAAACCAATGTCTCCAAGAGTTTTACCTAACCTGTTTTCCAGCAAGTTTATTGTTTCTGTTTTAATGTTTAAGTCTTGAATCCATTGTGATTTTAGTTTTGTACATAGTGAAAGAGATAGGTCTAGTTTTAGTTTTGGCAGAAGCCCAATTTTTCCAGCACTATTTGCTAAAGAGGCTGTCTTTCCTCCATTGAGGATGTTTGGCCCCTTTGTCAAAGATAAGGTGGCTTAGTGTATCTGGGGTTGTTTCTGGATCTTCTAATCTATTCCACTGGTCCTCGGGTCTGTTACTTTGCCAGTACCATTTAGTTTTTATCAGCGTGGCTTTATAGTACAGTTTTAAGTTGGGGATTATAATACCCCCTGCCATGTCCTGGTTGCTTAGAATTGCTTTTGCTATTCTAGTTGACCCAGTTTCTTATGGCTCACAAGCTTCTGTAACTGAAGGATCATTCTAAAGTTGGGTAAAACTTAAGGTAGAAGCTCACTGTCTATTCTTTTGCTTGCCATGAATAAGACTTTTCTGGGAAATGCTCTTTTGAACATGTGTCTCACAAGCTGTGGCCATATTTCAGAAGACCACTCACTCTTGGCTCAGATGTAGGCCACACTCTGCACCAGATCTGTCTTGGAGTAAATCCCTGTGGTCATGTGGCTGGTGCAGTAACAGCATTTGACTCACAGCCTATCAGAGTACCTTCTGGGCTGTATATGCTTTGAGATAAGAAAGCAAGTTCTATTGCCTGGGTGCTTCCTTAGAGGTGAAATTAAAGATGGTAGCCTAGTAGCTGCTGGGAATCCTGTTTCCACCAAGTCAAGGAACTGGTCTGCAGCATGAGAGGACAATACCAACATGGCACGACAAAGCACAGAAATGGAGGGTGCTGGGGTTAGTCCTTGGTTACAGCTGCCCTCCTCCCTATAATCTGGTTGTATTAACTCTCCATCACATATACACAGACTCAAGTACAACAGCAGAAAAGTATGGCGAAGGTGAAAGGTTACATTGTTCTATGTATTTATTAGTATAATTTATTTAATGGAACATTTACATAATTTTAAATGATGGCTCCATTTAACAATCAATTGCAAATACTTCTGAAAATTTTCCCAGCAGGTCTGTTATGAGCTGAATGGTAGAACTTTCATGAAACATGGGATTTTTTAATATTAAACCCTAGATTTTTATGTAGATATATCTCTCAAAACTTTGTTTTAGGCTTTTGGTATTATTTTTTTAAATTCCCCCATTAAAGACTATACAATATTATTTTTTCACATCAAAATCTTTAATTCTTTTTAAAATTTTTTCCAGGTAAAGTGTGAGAGAGGGACCTAAATTTCCTCCCTCAGTGTTAGCCTATTGTCACCTTTTCTTTGGATAATTCATCCTTCCACTTCCCTTCATGACATGTAAGTTCTGGTGAACACCTGGAAGTGTTCTGAAGGTTTCCTTTGGCCCACTGATTCATCTATATTTTACAACCAATATCACACTGTCATAACTATTGTGTCTTTGAAATGCATCTTTATCTCTAGAGCATCATAACTGTAGATTCTTTCTGAATTATCTTGTATTATTCCAGATTACTAATTATTCCAATTACTAATCACTTTTCAGGTTTAAAAAATCCTGCTAGGGGCCGGAGGGTTAGCTCAGTGGTGCCACTGCCTGCCTCACAAGCACAAGGCCCTGAGTTCGATCCCCGGAAACCACATACAATGCTGGGCGTGGAGACACGCCCACCAACAATCAATACCACATACCACAGTGCCGGGTGTGGTGGCTCATTCCTGTAATCCCAGCGCTCGGGAGGCAGAGACAGGCGGATTGCTGAGTTCAAGGTTTGCCTGGGCTACATAGTGAGCTCAGAGCCAGCCTGAACTACAAAGCTAGACCCTGTCTCAAAAAAAAAAAAAAAAAAAATCCTGCTAGAATTTTTATTGCATTTGCATTAAATTTTTACCTCCTCACAATTTTGGGTCTTCCAAGCCAAAAAGATGTTATTTTATGCCCATATCTATATTCTTATATTGCTCTTTATTCAAGCCTTCTTTTATTACTGTTAAGTTCTATATATTTCTTTTATTCTTAACCTTGAATTTTTCTCATTATTCCTGCAAATATTCTATTCTGTTGTTACTGTTAATAAAACTTTTCATTTCATTCAATCAGAAAACTTTAGTTAAAAATGTGTCAAGGTCATTTTAAATTTTTTTGTTATATATTTAAAATTATCTATTTTTCTGGTTCCCTTATTGATTCTATTCAACTTTTATTTTATCCCTGCCTGCAAAGAAAAAATGTTTATATTTCATGTCCAATATTCTTTACCTATTTCTTTTCCTTGTCTGACTACATTGCCTATGACTGCCAAAAAATAATAATAGTAAAAGCAGACATCTACTGCCTTGTTTCCTCTTTTTACATAGATTTCTAGTCACTGTCTCTAGAGGGACATACTATTTTTTTTTTAATTTAAACCAGGTGTGGGGTGCACACCGTAATCTCAGCACTCTGCAATACCCAGGCAGGAGAATCACAAGTTCAAGCTCAGCCTGGGCAATATAGTGAGACTCTGCCACAAACAAATTTTTTTAACATTCTTTATTTTTTTATTGGTACATTTTATATACAGCTCACAATCACACACAACATTGGGGAATTTGTACCAGTATATGACACATGTTAATTCCCATTTTTATCCACATGCCTACCCACCCACATGCCCACACCCCCTATATACATGCTCTTTTATTTGCTTTCAGAATCATATTTATTCCTTCCCTTCATTACGTTCCCACACCAAATTCCCTTTAGATATTTCCTATTTTACAAAAACCATCATACGTTCTAGTACTCATTTACATCTACAGGTGCTCATATCAAAGAAAAGATCTGGTATTTCCATTTCTGTAATCTATTTATTTTACTTATTAGTGTGTCCTCCAGGTGTATCCATTTGTACATAAATGAATGAATCTTGTCATTCTTTATGGAAGAGTAATACTCCATTTTATTTAAACACACACACACACACACACACACACACATCTTCTTTATCCAGTCTCCAGTTGATGAGCATCTGGGTTGTTTTCAAGACTGGGCTATCACGAACTGAGCTGCTATGAACAAGGGTGTTCATATGTCTTTCCAGTGTGATTTTTTTTTAATTCCTTTGAGTATATTCCTAGCAGGGGAATAGCAAGGTCAAATGGGACCTCTAGTCCTAGTTTTCTGAGGAATCTCCACACAGATCTCCACAATGGTTGCCCAAGTCTACAATCCCACCAACAGTGGAGAAGGGGTCCTTTCTCCCCACAGCCTTGCCAGCAACAACATGGGAAAAAGTCTTTATTAGCTGTTTGTCAGACAAAGGGCTATTTTCCACAATATGTAAAGAACTCAAATCAGTCCCTCTAGTTCAAAGACCCAATTCAAAAATGGGCATCTGAAATGAATAGACACTTCTCAGAGACAGAAGTCAAAGCAGCCAAGAAGCATATGAAGAAATGTTCAATATCACTGGTCATTCAAGAGATGCAAATGAAAACAACACTGAGATTTCATCTCACTCCACAAAGAATGGCTGCTATTACAAAATCAACCAACAAATTTTTTTTACTTTAAAGTCACATCATTATAAATGCACCTTAAAAGATATTATGAGATTGAAAGCTAATTTTTATCAGACTTTTTTCTGCCTTATAAGAAAATCCCTGGGTTTTTAAACTCTATTTGTATGTTTTCTAAAATTAACTCATTCTTTTTCCCAATTTACAAGGAATTCATCAAACATGTACTCCAGAAGCATCTTAAATTACTCTTTTAATTCAGAATTTAATTATAACATGATAACTTTTTCAGAACAGCTAAAAGATACATTGATTACTGATTGATTGGAAAGTGAACATCACTGACCTTTGTCATTGGAATTGAAGTTCCTATGATTATTTTGCCCCCCTCAAGAAAAAATAAAACCAGGGACCCCAAATAATTAGCCTCAGAGATGGTGAAATTTGCTAGGATAAGAAATCTCAATTCATGACAGAAAGCAGTTACTGGCTTCTACGTAGACTTTTACATCCCCCAATTTAATAATTAAGATGAATATAAAACAATAGTAAGAAAGCTGGCTTCATTCAACAACTGTTCCAATATGTTCCTACATGTTGAGTAGGTTAACATGAAGAAAACAGAGCCACTTTGGGATGCTAGGAGATACTACTCTATCTAAGCAAGTGTAACGGGGCTAACAACTTCAGCACCGACAACTTCCTATAGCACTGGTCAGGTCTACCAGATCCATCTTTAAAATATGCCAGTAGCTTCTTTTGCGCTCTGTCCCTGCTAAATGCTTGTCACAAAATCTGAGCCTAGCTGGGCGTGGTGGCTCATGCCTGTAATCCCAGTACTCAGGAGGCAGAGGCAGGAGGATTGCTGAGTTCAAGGCTTGCCTGGGCTCCATGTGAGCTCAGGGCCAGCCTGAACTACAAAATGAGAGCCTGTCACAAAAAAAAAAGAATCTGATCCTAGCAGAGAGACCACTAGCCTCCTTCCCTTCCATCAGCCCCATACTTCCAGGTAGAACTAGATTTAACTCAATAATCTGCAAAGAAATATGGCGGCCTGCCTTTGGATGACAATTTCAGAGTTCTCACTGTCCTCACAATTAAACACTTCTTCACCTCTAGCCTCAATTCTTCACACTCTGTTTCTCTTACTGTTTTTCAATGTTCTTATCAAAATTCTTCCCCCAAAAGATCTTACCTTTCCAAGTAGCTTTCAACACTATGAATGAAGCTACCTGAGAAACTGCAACACAGAATCCAATTCTCCATGCTTCCCTTCTCAGCAAAGCTTTACTGAGCACCTACTATGTACCAAGTACCAAAGCAAATGCAAGACTAAAGTGGGAAAGAGAAGATAAAACCTTTTAAAATAAAGATGGATTGGTTCTAGCTCCTGACTTGAGAAGCTTGTGGTTACCTGGCGAACAAACACTAGAGATATAAAATTCTTCCCCATGGGCATTTTGCATGGTATGTGACTTCCAAAAGAGACTCTCTTATATGGGAAAATGTTATCTGAAAACACAATACAAAGCATCTCATGCTAGTTGATGTTTATATAGATCATTTTCCAAAAAAATAAAAGTGATTTATACATGTTCTCTTATTATCTACACATCCTCCTGCCCGCCAAGAACCCTGCTTCCCTGCGTGCGCGCACACACACACACACACACACAGGCCCTTTATTGACTTCAAAGGGGGCACGGTGCGTGAAGAGGGAAACCCAGGAGGCTGAAATGGAGACACATTGCCATTAATCTCAGAACATTTCTCTGAGCCGGGAAGGCAGGAAGTGCTGGTATAACCTTTGCAGAACAAAGGAATTGGACAGAAAGGTTAATCACCTTTTCCAGAGTCCCGGCGGCTCCTCAGAGTTGACCATGGCGGTGAAGCGCGTCAGCTCTGAAGTGAGACCTGGGATTGTAACTGGTCCCACTCGGCGCCCAGCCAACCCCTAGCAAGTGACTGAGACTCCCTGTGCTTCCTTCACTGAAAGACGAGGATGACAACGTTACCTGCTCTGTAAGGTTGTTTTGAGGAAGGACTCGATACATGGAACATACTGTTGTTTATCACCAACCCATTACTCACTGGAATAGATACTCTTCCAGTGCCAGTAGTGAAAGTTAGCTGCTAGTCTTCTGCATGAATATTAGATTTAGATCAGAGCCAAACCGGTGATTGAAGCCTTGAAGATCAAGCTAACCACTATGCCATCCCACTGAATTAGAAATCCCAGAACTAGCTCCAAACTAGCTCAGCAAACCTGAGAAAAACAAAGGTCTTCTTTTTCACCTTTCCTGTAATGTTCTTCTTTTCCTTATCCTGAGCATCCAGAGCTAAAATTTTCTTCAGCTGAAATCACCCATTTCTCTTGCTCGGTTTCTTCTCTGTTCTACAGCAAGATCCCAAAAATGACAAAAGACCTGAGAAGGTGCAGTCTGCCCCGTCAAGATAACCTGGCTATTTCCAAAGCGAGGTCACATGCAAATCTTGAGAAACAAAGAATATCTGATTCTTATGGCCAAGCTGTAAAAACTTTTTAGACTTAAATTTTCAGGTCATGTTTTCAATTCCAGGTAGTTTCATATGTGATACATTATTATATGATTGTGATTATAAGCTATATTTCAAAACTTCCAAGCACAAAACAAAACTGGGTAATAAAAAAATTAATCTGTAAAAACTTGCTTCCAGCCCTGAAGAATCATATGGGAAACTATTTTATAAATTTATTGCCATGCAATAGGAGCGAGAGTAATTACAAAGCTCTGAAATGTATCATCACCACCCCGCCAGCCAAGCCTTACGCGGGCTTCTACTAACTGGAGGCAAAGGCTCATAAGCTCCCAGAGAAATTCGGAATTCAATCTCTAGTCAGTTCAGCCACTATGCCTTTTCACCTGGCTGCTCATCCCAGGCAGGTGGACAAGGATCATAGACTGAACTCAGGTGCTTGCTTAAGAGAGTCTTTCATGGGGTTGGAGATTTAGCTCAGTGGTTCCGACGTCTGCCTCACAAGCGCAAGATCCTGAGTTCGATCCCGGTAACCACATATAATGCTGGGCATGGTGACTCACGCCCACCAGCCATCAATACCACATACCACAGTGGCAGGCGTGGTGGCTCACGCCTGTCATCCCAGCACTTGGGAGGCAGAGACAGGCGATTGCTGAGTTCAAGGCTTGCCTGGGCTCCATAGTGAGCTCAGGGCCAGCCTGAACTACAAAGCGAGACCCTGTTTCAAAATAAATAAATAAATAATATCATCATCACACTGAGAGTAGTTAATAATCTGTTCATCAGTGTCCCTCCAGACTCACTACCACAGAGATGCCACCGATCAGTAGCTCCTCACTTTCAGAAGAGCACAACTAGGCCCTGTGGTAGCCATGATGCCAGCACATGCCCCAGGGGATGCCCTGCAGCATCCACTCTTCAACCACATTCATTCCTCTGGCCTCCATTTCTAAAAGACAGGATGAAGTAAAAAAAAAAAAAAAAAAAAAAAAAAAAAAAAAAAAAAAAGAGAGACCTGATCAACAGTGAAATATGAGGTCTGTACAGATTCAGCTATACTCTATAACTTTTCTAGGCACATAAATTTCTCCTTTATGAGAAACTCAAAATGTAAATGAAAAGCAAAATAAAAAGGAGATACTAGGGAAATGGGGAGACAGATCTTTTGCAAAAGAGAAAGGGACCAAGAGATGGAGGGAGGGGAAAAGGGAAGGGAGAGAGAGAAGATGAAGAAAAAGGATTAAGGAGCGTTTTGCACATGTACCAACACCCCATGAGAATCGCAGTCATTCTGTACTGTAAACATGGGCTAATAAAAACATCACCTTAAACAATGTCAACATTTTAAGAAACAATGACAACAGGAAAGACTGATATTCTGGATAATAGCCTAGAACCAAAGATCCACAACCGCTGAAGAAATACTTAAAGTCATAGGCTTTATTTAACAAAAGTTTTATACTTGATAAGCTCTGTTCCTCTTCATCTTGACAGCAATTCTATGAGCTAGATATTATCTCAGTAGAGTTAACCAAACTCAGATGAAATAATCGTTGGTTAGAGTCTAACAACAGATTTGTTTTTTGCAATATTGTAGATAAAGTTGGCTCTCCTCTGAGTTTCAGAAATCAGAAGTCAAATCACTGATGAAGAACTTAGCCACAAAAAACCGTTGTCTCAATGTTTTGTTCCTTTAATATAACTATTTTTAAGTTATTAATATACAAATAAGAAAGGACAATTGGTTTGGAATACTTTCATGTATTCCCATTAGATCAGAAACAAAATTGACAAGATTTTACGTCTATAACTTGGGTTCAGAGACCCTTTTGAAATCTCTGTACCCTTTAATCTTACTACACAAATCAGTAAGGTTTAATCCGAAGGTGGGAGACTATGTTCCTCATTCTCACATGAATCAATGAAACAGATATTAAACCAGTAAACAGAGGCCAAAATTATAAATTATTTCTCCTAATTTCTCTCTTTATCTTATTTCGCTATATTATTTTTCTATGCCTGATATTCTTTGACATTGCTAATGAAATTAAGGTGAGTTATTCTAAAATAATATTGATGAAATTTTACACAGATTATGACTGACTCATATGTTTTGTCCGTGATCAGAAATTATAATATCCAGCTAGAATGTATAGTGTGTATATGTTCTTCCTCTTCTAAGTCTCTTTTCCTCACACACACACACACACACACAAGCTATAACTGGCACAACCTTCTGAGTACTCAGTAATGGCTCACTTACTACCAGCCCAGCTACATCGTCAGAGGAAAGTGGCCAACTCTGAGGAGAGACTTGCTCCCTGACAGTGCATACATGCACAGGACAGCTGCTTCTCTTCTCTCTCAGGACATGCAGGTGCCATGACTAAATTTCCTGTATGTTGGGTCCTGGAAGAGGTCACTGACATCAGGCAGGGGCTGGGGGTGGGTCGCTCTCCTTCCAAACCTCCTTTCTTTACACATTGTAACCTGAAGAACACTGCTCACTATGTTGCCTTATAAATTATTCCTATAAGATTTACAGCCGTTGCTGTGCTTCAAGTCAAACATTCTTTTAAGGCCAAACAGTGTAATTTACAGGATTTGTGTCTCTAAACTCTCTTATAAATAGTCACTCTCTGGTTCAAGGTGAATAACAGTCAGTGGCAGGCTGGTATCAAAGAATACTGATTGCAATTCAATTTTATTACCTTTGAGGATTCTCCCTGAGGAATAAGGCAAGCTGGTCAAAATTCCATAGGGTCTGAACTGGAGAGTCTTTGGAAGTGAATGCTTCCTATAAGGTCTTTACCCTTAGTCTTCATTGATAGCCACATATATTTTTCTCTCCCGGAGATACCAAGATGACAGTGCTACCCATCATACCTGCAGCTGTGGCCAAGACAGGCAGCAGATGCTTTTCCTTCCTGCTTACATAGAAAGCCTGATCTCCAGCTTGTGGCTGCGAGTGCTTATTCACACCCTGCAATGCCCGGCCATTCACTCTATCCCGGACATCACTGCAAACGGCGACAAACAGCATGTTACCGCCATCTTTGCCTCTCCACCTCTACCCTTTCATCTGCTATTTAAAGTCTAAGATTGATAGCAAAATTTTTGGAAAACTAGATATTTTATCTTGGAGAATTTAATTCTCATAGTTCTACAAATCTCACCAGTAACCTATAATCTTTGATTTCTTATAGAGTTTGAAATCATGGAATTTGGCCCATTTTCTGCTTGTTAATCTGTCAAAGGAGAAAAAAATCCTCTTCACTTGCCAAAACTATACACAATATTCCAAAATGTATCTTGGGAGCGGCCATCCCGGGAAAACTATGGGAGGGAGGAAGGCACAAAAAGCTCTGGACTAGGACAGGCAGTTCTGGTAGTGATTTCAACCTAGGGGAACACAGCAGTGGAAGCCAATCTTAACATTCATTTCTGTGTCATGTCCACAAAACCTAGAGAATATTTATTTACTCAAAGTAAACATTTAACTTTTTGGTCAAAAGGTCCTTTTGTCTCATACTCTCATTCTCAGAGTTCAGTGCTTCTCCAGAGCTCGAGTCTGTATCCAGCAAGCAAGATTTTTTTACCAAACGTGCACATGCGCCGCCTTAGCAGCCAGCAACCCAGGGACAGGAGAAGGTGAGAGACAGGAAATGAATTGCAAATGAAACTGTAACTTCTCCGTTATTGGTGTTGTGTGTGAGAGAGAAACCGGGACATTACTGTGGGGCACACACAAAAAAATCTATGTTAATATAACAATGAGGTAAACTTTATTAAAACTACCTTTCAGCCTCCAAAGGGCTGCTACTGCATTAAGGTAGCCACCTGAATGTTCATCCTGTTATTCTGCTGGTTTCTATGGCAATATCCTCTTAGGTATTTGTAAGGTCACAAAAGGAAGAGCTAACCCTCTTACTCCTGGAATAACTAATGTGGTTCTGTTACTTGCTTGATGTAAATGGTCTCAAGTGACAGCGAACTGTACATATAGTCAATTACAACTGCTCAAAGGAAATGATTTGTTGTAACAGCCACTGTTCAACCTCTGTGACATCAATGTTTCTATGGAAACAGTTGCCTATTGCACTGCTTTGAATTGAGTATTGATCAAAGTAGGGCCAACACTATTTCAGAGACTTGCTGCTTTACTGTGTGGCAATTTACGATAGGAACTCATAACATCACTGTATATTTCAAGCCCCAAGGAACCAATTTAGCAGACAGTTACAGTAGAATATTAACAGAGGTCAATAATGGAAGTCTGATTATGGTCCTAGGACAATTACTCAATGCTTTTGTTGTCTGCCCTTTCAACGTTCCAGGAGCTATTACAATTTTCAAATAATAATATTCATGCCTGCAGAAAGTGCTATATTCATTCATCTTCTATTTTAAACTTTATTTTTCATTGTTATGTTATCTATCAATAAAATTATTCAGCTATATTAACCAAGCTGTGACCCCTCAGAAGTAAATAACTATTGATCAAGGAGTAAAGATCTACTGGTGCACAGCACTGTTTCCATTAATGATCTTATTGGGCCAGCTGATAAGACGGTCTCTCCAAACCACTGAAGATTCAAAAGTAAAGAATAACTGAGGTCTACATTCTATGAAAAACAGGGACTCAACCTCCCATCTCTATGGAAGATTGGATTTTCCAACATTTATTGAAGGAGTAGTGCAATAAACAATGTTAAGCAGAAACCACTTCTAAACCTTTCCTTCTGTGTAAGATTCCCATGGATGGATCTGTCAGTCTTCTTTGGAAAGAATCTTCATGATTATAAGGTCTAATTCTTGCTTGTACAGATTAATAAACAAAGACCCCACAGGCTGATGTGGACTGTGTTTCTTTCAGAAAATAAATGTTACATTCACAAAGTGTGTGTGTGTGTGTGTGTGTGTGTGTGTGTGTGTGTGTGTGAAAAATGTTATGCTGGAAATATTTCACAGTTTTTACATTTATCACTCATCAGAATGATAAATACAAGATAATTATCCCTACTATTAGATTGATTTATCAGTAGCTTCTATCAACCAGTAGTAGAAAATTATTTATTTCTTCACCTCTTCACTTCAAAACAGAATTTGAAGCAGAGTCAAGTAGCTCATTGCAATGACATTGACCACAGCACAGCTATTTTTTTGATGATGAAAATTAATTTTTGCAGCTAAAGTTATAGAATTTCAGAAAGCACATGGATAGCTTGGTGACCCGCCCAATAAAGGGAAATACTTATGAATGAAATCTGTTTCATTACAAGGATAAGAACACTAACTTTTGTATGGCCATAATTGAAAAATTATGGTTTAGTGAATGATTTTTGTCAGGTAATAACAAATTCATCCACCTGCTTTTCTTAAAGAAGCTCTTGCTCATACAAAGAAAAAAGATGTCACCTAGCTTAGCTATTGATTTTTAAAAACTTACCTAGGAGCTCAAAACTAAAATCAGTAGAGAAAAATCAGTCCAGGTAAATCCTAGAATCATACTAAAAACAATCTCATCATCCTTTTCTTTTTAGTCGACTAAGATGATAATTCCTAATGATAAAATGTTAGGAGATAAATTTTTCCCAGTCAAAATAAAATATTTAATAAGAACCCACTGAATGCCAGGAAGTGTTGTGGACATCAGAACACGGGTGAGCAAGTGAAGTCCTGGTCCTCACCAACCGCATATTCTAGAAGGAGGTATCATTTTCCATGGGGAACAGGGAGGTCAGGAAAGAGGTGGTCTCTGGTCCCACATGTGATGTTTCTCCCTTATCTCTTCACATATTTTTACTACCATTTTCTTATTTGTGTGCCCATATTCTTCTTTGCTATTAAATGAATTTAAAATGCCATACAAAATATGAAAGGGAGTACATGGTGACAGATAGAAACTAAAAATAAGGAAAAGTAGACCAATGCCAAGAACAAAGTATTAGATGTTAGATATGCCAGAAGATCCAGTAGATATTCTATGAATAGTTCAACATAAATGTGATTCTGAGCTCCCTCACAGTTAGTGAATAGAAAGAAGATAATATCAGTCATATAATTAAATATCTAGGAGATTATCACAAAGCAAAACATAAAATAGGTATAATACCTCCTGGTATAGAGATCAGGGAGGACTCCCCCCAGACTCCTGGAAACTAGACCATGATGTTGTAGTAGACAATCTCTTCCTCAACACTCCGGCTATAAACACACACTGTGCTCCCTACAGCTAGAACCATGAGGCTTTTCAAACTAAGTTCATCACTACATACAACTATCATATGAAACACACAAGTCCACAGAAGAACCAAACACCTTTGCAAAAATATTGGCTTCTACTACACCTAGGTTTCAAAGGGCAAGAAAAAAAAATACATAGAATTCTAGTAAACCACTTACATTCATTTAACTTGAGGTAATGTATCTTCTTGATCTATCTTAAAGACCAGATCACTGAAGTACAAAGACTTATGTATAAATAGCTCTACATAAGTGAGTTAGCTTACCCTCAAATCTATGTACATCTATCTATACACGTATATGTATAAACATGCACATGTACATGTGTATGTGTGTGTGTACAATCTTTAGCTCTAGAAGTGAGGTAATATGGTAGAGCTTTTACCAACATGCTGATTTTAGTGTATGGATATCAAATATTTTGACTTGGGCATGTGTAGCGTATCCAAACCAGGTCCACTATATATGAAAAGAAGAAAGGAGAAGGGAAAAGAGGAGGAGAAACGGGAGGAGCAAAAAGACAGCCTTGGACTTAGCTAATCTACCGGTGATATTAAATTATTTCAAAGCACAAGAACCAGAAAAGGGATGGGACACACTCTGCTTAACCTCCGTTGGAGCCATCAAAAGACCCTACATTAATGTCATGTTGCTTCATCTATATGTAGAGTCAAAGCAAGAGAAAGGCCCACAAAAGTCGAGTGACACTGCATTATGCCACAGATGACTGTGGAGTGGTGAAGGTCATGTCAGAGGTCACAGAGCAACAGCCATTCAAGCCCACACAGTATTTGTACTTTGTTTGATTTTTCAAGAAGAAAATCAACGTGTATTTTACTTATGAATTCATAAATCTGCCAGGAGGAATACATGATCAAAGCAACATCAGAACAATAAAGTTCAATGTGGTTAAATTTGAAGAACAGTTTTCTCAGGTGCTGTAAGAAACTGTGCCTAACTTCATTCTCCAGAATAATGTATATCCCAAGTAATCAAGTCCCTGAATCATCACTCATCCTTGTGTCAAGAAACCAAACTTAGATCTGTCCTCTCCCAACCAACCAATGGATTTATACCTGACATTGTAAGGCGATGGACTGCAGCCTTAGCTGAAAAACCTTTTAAACCCTCAGACTCTGGCCCCCTCCAAGATTTACTTGGTCAAATTCTCTGCATGTGGAACCCAGGCATCAGTAATTTTTTAAACACACCTCAGCTGCTTCCAAAGTCCAACCAAAATGGAGAATCCTAAAGATACCCACTAGGCTTTGTTTATTTCACTTATGAATATGTCCTTAAGATATGTCCATTTGAGTATAAATGTCTCAACTTCATCATTCTCTATGGCAGAGTAATACTCCATTTTATTTTTAAATACCCACATCTTCTTTATCCAGTTTAAAGTTAGCTCATGTATATGGTGGGGGTGGTTATAAGGTGGGTACGGAAGGGGAAAAATGAGAAGTCATGTCATGTACTGGTATAAATTCTCAATGACGTGTATATATAATGTACCAATAAATTAAAAATTTTTAAAAGATACCCACCAGGAAATGGGCTTAGTTTCTACTTCCAGATAGAATATGGATACTCTTCAAACTCATAGTTTCATCTTATTGTCAGAGTTTCCTACTAAAGATGCTCCTTAAGCCATAGCAACTGTAAGGGAATAGAAAAGGGAGTTTCCTTTATGAGGCAAACAAAGACGCTTGAAAGGTTGCAGTAAAGCCATCGTCATAGTGAATACTATACTAAGTGCTAGGGTAGAGCCCAGCTTTCCTAGAATGGGGCACGATCCAGCGGGGGAAGGTGATGTTTCAGAACCTAAATATTCTGACCTTGGAAGATACAAAACCCCGAAATTAGTTGGTGCCTTCTCAGTACAAAGCCTGCAATATTGGTAGTGGCACCTAAAGGATTTTTATCAAATATCACAAAACACCTCATTAGACCTAAATAACTGAGACAGCTTACAAAATTAGGTTGTTGAATCTTTTCACTGCTCCAAAAACCTCTTTATGAAAACATCAATATAAATTGCTACTAGATACTTGTTAATTATATTTGCCTGTTAAGCATAAGAAAAAAATGCAATTTGAAGCAAGAGTTAAAGAAATTAAACACTTGAGACAAGTTAATGATTACCCTCTACCTATCATTGTTATGTTATTTCACCTCTCTTTTTCTTTCCTTAGTCTTGATATTACTTTCCAGGCCCAACACAGAGATTTTCAAGCTCTGTTTTTAGCATCAATATTCTTAGAAATCATAGAACCTCAAAATGGAGAGGAAATGAAAGAGATGAATTCAGGTTTCTCACCTGTGCCTCTACAGTACCAGGCAGCAACTGTCCTGACATCCTGGCAACAGCTTTGCCAGGCTTACTGTGCTCTCCCAGAGAAATGCTCAGAGGCAACAAGAAAATGTTTCCTCCCCTCTGAGCTTGAGAGTCCAAACCTGGGTTGTTTAGACTAAAAATTGTTTCAAACTTCAGTGAAATCATTATTTTGTTTTACCCTTTTATTCTCAGACTCTATGTCCATCTCCAGGGTAAAAATGGATTCAAACATCAGTTTTCACATGATGGAAGCTTGAACTTCTTGCTGTCTTCATCCTATGGACCTACTTTTGCTCTTGTTTGGTTTCTCCTTAATGATAAATTACACTTATTTCTAGAGAAATCTTAGGGGGGAAGTATCCCTCCCATGTCTTAGAAGAAGACATCCTAAGATGCTAAGTTCGACTGAAGAAAAATGAAAGCCTCAGAATACAGTGAGTAGTTGCTATGTCTCCTTCCAGGCCTGTAGAACTCCTAGCACCCAAACCTGGGCCCCATTAAGAGTTTCCCAAAACTCTAATCTCATCCTAGATAAGGCTTAAAGGATCTCTAAATAGTAAGAATTCTGGTGACTTAGATTCAACAAGGTTAAAGAAGGAAAGAATAAGGACAAGGAAATGTCACTGTATCCAGCTTCTTTGAGGTGGTTGGAATATGAATTCTTATTACCATGTTTGGTTTTCTGGACCTCAGAGCTTGCTTAGGATTTAAACGTGCAGATCATAAACCCAAAGGGCTGGTAATACATGCCTCTGTCATGGACTTCCCTAGTCTAACAGGAAGAAGGCAGAGTCTGAAACTACCACAGTTTCCCCAGATCTCAAGAACCTCCTGTACACTTGAATGACAGCAGCTCACCTTTAGAAGTGTCATTGAAATGTGCCCCCAGAAACCACAATGAACTGAGATAGTATGAATTCTTACTAATTTACTAATTAAATAAAGGAATACTATAATACATGTCAGAAAAATTACCTAAGTAAAGATATTTGAAATGAAATCTGAGTTAATTCTGAACTTTACAATACAGCATCTTATATTTTGTGACCATTAACTCTGTCCACTTAAGAGGTCACTTACCTTAAACACGAGTAAGAGACGTGTGCTACGTATATATTTCAACAGTTGTTTGTTCCAGGCTTCTAAAACAAATGCTGACTTAAAAGAGTTTTATGGTTTCAGTGTCTCAGTGTGTGACTGTGGTGGCATAGAGGATGAATGATTACTTGGAGAGAAACCTAAATTCAGCTGCTGAGAGAGCCAGAGAGGTCCTCAACTGAGAGCGTCCAGCAGCAGGGAGACTTCCAAGAGAAAGAGCCCAAAGCCAAGAACTCTGGCTTTCATTTAGAATACCAAAGAAAGAGAAAAAAACTGGAGAAAACAGCTCAGGCAAGGATCTGTCTCAAAGCTAGGAAGTTTTTCTTGAGGAAGGGAAAAGGACAACAGCCAGACACAAGATGATTCACTAACCCAAACTTCTTGTTGTTTAACCATTCAGTTCTTACACAGCTTGCGTCCTCTTCACTCGTAGTTTAACCATTCACTCCTCACAGAACCTGTGGGCTTTTCCTCTGTGGTTTACTCCTTGCAGAGCTTGTGTGCTTTTACCCCATAGTTCGGCTATTCTGTCTTCACAGACCCTGTGTGTTTTAACCATTCGTTTCTCAGCCAAGACCCTCACATTTCGGGAAACTGGAAAAGTCTTTGGGTTGGAGCCAGAAATATGCCTTTTCAAAAAAGGTACAATTTATGATGAAAACACTTCAGGAAATATAAGTCCTTGAAACAGTGCCATTTTGTTTTGTTCTGCTTCACTTGCATGCATGAAAGCTGCAAAATTTTGATGGTCTGTGAACCTCCCTAGCCTTCGCATTCCACCATCATAACCCTCTTACATATGAAGAAAGAGCCTCCTCCTACAGCTCCGGGTCCCTCTTGAGTGGAGACAGAGGCTCCTTCCAGTGTGTATGCTCAGCCTTCTTGGACTTAACCTCCAGGGAGAAGTGGCAGAGGTGAGTAAAAGGGCAAGGGTTGGACTGTTCTTTATGTGTATATGACCAGGGCATTTATTGGGATGGAAAACAAGGGTAAGACCTGAGAAGCAAAGCAGGGAATTCTCTCAGATGCTAAGGATGCAGAGGAGGGAGCCTGCAACTTTCCTTTCATTTTGTGATAATTTATTTACAGAAATTCATTACTTTCCATATTCCAACCACAAACTCAACACATCATGACCCTTGGCCATACATGTACAATGGGAGGTTTCTTCTTCAGGATTATGTAAGATAGGCAATCTCTACACTCGAAAGTCACACCACAGTGAGTTTATTATAGCAGACATGTAAGGAAAGGGAAAACTTCTGTCTTCCAACTGGATCAAACTTGGGGGGTGAAGGGAATGTAAACATCTTAGGTCCCAAAGCTTCATCCTGCTTCCAGGATCAACCTTGTTAGGAAAATGACTTACAGCTCAGTAGTGCATTGCTGGGTTTCTATTATTTATTCCCCACTCAGATACAAAAGCACACATTCCAAGAATGGCACTGTAAACCCCTTTAATAGAAGAATAAAGCTTGGTGTTTCCATAAGGCCACAAAGAAAGGCACTGGGTCTGGCTCAGCTATTCCCACGAGCTCTCTCCAGAAGTCAGAGGTAAGGAAAGCTGTATTTCCCAGTGTAGACATAGCATACACCTTTATTACTGAAAGAGGATGTTTTTATTTGCACTGCATTATACCCATAAATTCCATCCACTCAGCAAGTCAAATTATTGCTGGCCTCCAAAATACATTAAGTTTGGGTTTAAATCAGTCACTTTTGAAGATATACTGCAGCCCACTTCCTAGCCATATTTGTAATATATTCACCCTGCAAATGTTCTTTAAAATGCATGGTTTGTGGAGTTGTCTTACTTTAGTCAGCCCTGCAAAGATATAAGGAATAGAAGCTCTCATTTGCAGTTTCTTTGTGCATGTGATTGCTCATGATCCCTTGCCGTAGAGCTAATGGCTGCCAAAATGCTCTCATGGTATGAAGAGAAAGAGCTCTCTGAATCTGAATCAAATTAGAATTAGTGATATAATAGTAAACAGCAATGGAAAAATATAGAACCCTGAGCAGTTTATGTTAGAATTTGGTGACAGTAGACAGGCTTTTCCAGATAATGGCAGGAAGCGGAAAGCCAAGGAATTACTTGAGATGCTTAATGGTGTATGGCAGAATTAAGGTATGCTTAATGAAGATACTCAAATTTTCTTACCTTTGCCAAGACTTTCAATTTTACAAAGTCATATGTTTGTTTTTCATCGACTGTCATTCAAATAATTTCAACACAATGGAAAGATTTAGAGGGCACGAGGAAATGAGATTATTATGTTAAGTGGCCGAGAAAGGGAGATAGAGGAAAATAGAACCGGGTTCCCATTTTTCTTTGGGGAAGAAAGCTGTGCTCTGCAGACTCCCTTTTGTCAAACTGTTCTCTGTGGCATGGGCCGGGACATGCGCCCTGGGAGAGAGGTCCCAGGAGGCCTCCCACCAGACGCTCAGCTGTTCTCTGAGCTGACCATTGAAACTTGGGCCTGTTGAGTGTATTCAAAGCAGGGCATTAGGACAGTTCTCTACTTGTCACTGTTGTTTGTCTTCACCTTATCTCACAAGACTGTATGTTTATAGCTAAAAGCTGCATACACCTTACAAAGACAGAAGGCACCATAGAATTCTGCACCCTGAGGACACCATTGAAACAATATGATAAACACTGTTCTTTTGTGACCCAGAAACTGAGCATCCGTTTTCCTTCCCAACACTACTTGCAAGGTCTTTTCCCACCTGTGCACACAGGGAGGCACAAAAGATACCTGGTGAATATTAAGATAAATTTTATGTGAGAACCAGTTAATACCTGTAATACTCCATCTTCTCTGCATAGATTTGGGGTCTGATGTATATACTCTTAGGACAGAATTATATTAATAGTAACTAGTATTCGATCACTCATATGCCAAGAACCTGCTATGCACATTTATTATCCCTTTTATCTTAACATCAACCTTATGAGAGATGGTCTTTCCATTTGCCACAGAGGAAGCCAAAGATCTACATATTGTTCATGCCAGAACATCTTTAACCATTACCCATGTCTATCACTCTATCGGCATAATTAGTCCACAGTGAGGACCAGAGTTTTGCTGGAGGTGGCTGGTACTCAGCTTCTAAAAGGTAATTGTTAAATTTTCAGTAAATTTGTAAGCTGGTTGTTAGTAGATTGAAATTGGCCATCACTGGAGCATTTATAACATGGAAATTGGCAAGTGCTAAAAATCAAGGTTTGAAGGCCAGGGATTTAGCTCAGTGGCACTATGCCTGCTTGGCAAGTGCAAGATCTTGAGTTTGAGTCCTGGTACCTAAATAAATAAAAATAAAAACCAGAGTTTGTATTTTGTTTTGATTTTTGGGGGGGGGAGGTAAAATACTTACCAACATACTACAGCCAAGGAAGAACAATTCCAAGTATCATAGAATGATTTGTTTCTTTCCCTCCATATTGTTTGTTAAAACATGATAAAAATTTACTGAATGGTACTAGGCCAGGTGTAGACTGGCCTAGCACAGTATCAGCTCCAATGTCCCATCTGGCTTGATTCTGCCCTTTATGTCACATGTGAAGCCCATGGTGAGTGACAGAGCAAATGGAGACTCTTGTTAGTTGTTATAATGAAAAATTCTGTGGGTTGAATTCAGTTCTTATACCTCAAAATTCAAACGCTCAGCCTAATGCACCAATAGCTCTTTCCCAACTCTTACTTTCCATCAGGTGACAATAAAGTAAATACAAAGGAAAGAGAGATTGTAAACACAGAGCATCCTTTTATATCCACAGCATAATCTCCACTGGGAAGAGTCATCCTCAGTATTTTTATTATTATACAATTAACATTTATTGAGTGTTAATCGTGAGCTTACATATAACACAGAGACCATTACTGTACCTGGTTTCTTGGCAGATTGTAGGAACAGCATGTCTTTGATATCTTGGATGGCACCTACCTTGCTATAATTTCCCAGTGAAGCCAGTTGCCACTAATTTCCCAAACATCTGTGCATCAAATTCATTAAATGGCTAATGAATCCAGACATATAAGGTTCATAAAGACATTTATATCTGACATTAACAAAATGGCACTCCTGCTTTGTTCCTCTACGTGACACTCTCAAGACAATCAAGTGTTTTTGTCACTTCCTCGAACCTAACAGGAGAAGATAAATGGCTGAAGTCAATGCCTTCATATTTTTTCCACGGGACGAGGGCTCTAAGTGGTCAGTGACTGTGGAACAGAGAGCCAGCGGTGCAGTCAGACCCAGAAGATACACATATCCCATCAAATCCATTTACATCAAAATCTCAGCAAGCATCTATGTGCAGGTTTTTGTGTGAACATAAATTTTCAACTCCACTGAGCTGAGCATGGTTGCTGGATTGTATGGTAAGGTTATATTTATTTTGTAAGAAGCCATCTGTCTTGTAAAGTACTTGTATCATTTTAATTCCCACCAGCAATGACTCAGTTTTCCATTAATGAATTTTAGGATAGGGAAAATACTGCATATGATACCTGAATGGTGGATATGTCATTCAGACCCACAGCAAAACTGGAATCCAAAGTGAACTGTAGACACTGATGGCAATGGATCAGCACAGGTTCATCGCTTATAACAAATGTACAACTTCCGGGTGGGGGGAGCCTAGGGCTGGTAATGAGGATGTTTTTACATGTACAGGTACGTGAATTCCAGCCACCTTCTGCTGCCACCACTACTACTGGCCAGGAGGTCCTCAGGCCAAGCATATACTTTTAAAAATTAATAATTAGCAAGGCTCCATTCTTAGGAGCCAAAACATTCTAGAGACAACTGCAAGACACTATTTGCCATGACCTCTGAACTAAAAGTCAGGCCCTGGCCTTTGCTCTTAAATCTGACACTCCTTGGCTCAGAACCTTGAACCTGTTATTGGATCTCACTCTTGTCTCAAGTGTAAAAGGGTTAGATGTGTGAGATGCAGTGCTGCCAAGTAACGTTTGCAGCTATACAAGGAGACTAGCATGTTACCCAGTGAGGGCCCCTAATGACCCTAACAGAGAGACAGGACGTAGAAAAGGGGTTTTTTGACTGCCAGTGCCATCTGTGACAAGAGATCAAGAAGTCTTCCAAGTTGCATTTCCTTAAGCCAAACTGTCTCTGTCATTGAAAATATGTCCACTCTAATTTGCTGCTCATCCTGTTAAGTACTATACTCTCAAAACATTCTTTGGTTATCTTTCCACGTCAAGCTGTGAAACAGTGAAAATGAAACACCTTCCATAGAGAAAGAGAGAGTATAAATCGTTCCATCCTTTACACTGGAAAAAAAATCCAGTTAAATTTTCTAATGTTCAAATTCCCTACCCACAAAATCAGAAAAATAACTCTCCCTCCAACTTCTTCTTGCTCTACAGATCAAATGAATAAATAATACTTTTAAGTGATAACAGGATGTATCATTAATTGGTAATCTGTAAGTTTGATTTGATTGGAGAATTATGTTGTCTATATCATATGATGGCTTATCTTTTCCCCTTTGTGGCTGAAAGGGCATTAGCCATTAACCTTGCACTCTTGGAAGGGAAAATGGGATATTCCAGATCCTCTGAATTTTTTTAATTCTTTATTGGTACAATTTATATACATCTCACAATCACACATAACATCGGGGAATTTGTACCAATACACAACACAAGTTAATTCTCATTTTTAACCCATATCCCTACCCACCCACACCTCCCACCCCCTATATACATGCTCTTTTATTTTCTTTCAGAATCATATTTATTCCTTCCCCTCATTACATTCCCACACCAAATTTCCTTTGGAAACTTCCCATTCTACAAAAACTGTCATACTTTGTAGAGCTCATTTGCATCTACAGGTGCTCATATCAAAGAAAAGATCCAGTATTTGCCTATCTGTGAGCTATTTATTTCACTTATTAGTGTGTCCTCCAGGTGTATCCATTTGCACATAAATGAATCAATCTTGTCATTCTTTATGGCAGAATAATACTCCATTTTATAAAAAAGCCACATCTTCTTTATCCACTCTCCAGTTGATGGACATTTGGGTTGTTTCCAAGATAGAGCTATCACGAACTGAGCTGCTATGAACAATGGTGTACATCTGTCTTTCCAATGTGAAGATCCTCTGAATTTTTAACACCTAGTTTACATGCAGGTGACTCATGGCACTTTGGCTGCCTAGGGTGATGTTCCAAGTGCCTCAGTATTTATACTACAGAGAGGTTTCTCTGCCACCATAGAAACCAAAGAAAAATGCAAAGTATCTACCAGCCACCCAGTAATTGTTTGGATAAAACAATTAAAATTAAGACACAAATGTTTACTAGTCAATGAATCAATTATCATGACATGATGGGTGACACCCACACACCCAAGGGGATCAGAGAGTCAGACGGCACCGTAGGGCCCGGAGATTGCCCCGGTTGCCTCCCTTAGGGACAAAAATGTCCTCCAGCCTGGGCACAGAGGAGCAGCGCAGAGCTTTCCTGACCCCACCAGGTAAACTGTGACTTTCATGAAAAGCAAAATAAATCACAAACTATGTTGCACAATATGATTTCCTGACTCCTCCTGATTAAACTTATTCCACTCCTTGCCCACCAGAAATATGATAACTCTGAGCTTTCAGGAGACAACATCACATGCCAGCGCCGATCTAAACCCTATCCACTCACACCCAATAGTCATCTCTATACACCAATTAATAATTTAATGTGTATGTGCACAACACCCCAAGGCATGTAAAAAGCCAGCTATTTAATATAGGTTAGCTCTTGGATCCTAGTTAGACAACTTACCGTAGTATCTATAAAGACTTATTTGCTGTTATGTAAGCATAGTTTATAATATTTCCATTGATGATACTTAAAGAAAGAAAGGGCATTATCCAAAAAATAATATGGTTACAAATGCTTGGAATTTAATAATGAAAATCAAGATAATTCAGAAAAATTATTTGATATTTTGATATGTTCACTCTCGTTGCTCAAGTAAAAACTTGAAATGTACATGTGTTTTTACTTGGTATAACAAAATAACCCAATAAAGAGATAAAGTATGGTGAAGTATACAGACTTTATGATATTCCTTGAAATTATTCCACTTTTATAGAGGATGATATTCTCACTAGTAACAGCTGTAAAAAATATGGAAATGTAGAAGAAGAGAGATTAAATATAGGATTTATCTACAGGCTTCGGTACATTAAACCCTTAACAACTTTGAAATATGACAACTTAGACCCTGAACAGCAGAATAATGAAGGGAATTTTAATGGTGACCTGTGCCTTCAAGACTAAGATGTGAAGTTTTGTTGCTGTAAAGGTCTTTTTTACCGATTTTCTCAGTTTGCTAAATTATGGCAATTGGTCAGTTTAACAAAGCAGACTAAGACATGTGAAGTCAGCAGCTGGGTCCCCAGCCCGACCTTACACACAGGTGGAAACTACCCCTGGGCGGCTTCTCCCAGCCTGTGAGCTCAAGCCGTGCTACCAGGACACAGCTTGCAGCAGCAATGGGCCACACGGGCGGGTCGGGAAAGGTACCTAATTCTAAGCTCTCTGACCATGAGCCGTGCTGAACCTGTTCAGCGGAGTCAGGCTCAAGTCTGCAAGCTGTCAGGGTGCGACGTGTCCATCCTCCACTGTTAGCCGTGAAGCCTCCCAAATGAGGCACAAGCTGACCTGCTATGTTTCCATAAAAGATGGAAGGAGAAGGTCTGGCCACCCCAGGAAACGCCATTTCTGCAAGGATTCAGCACCTGACTGACCCAGCGCCCAGCCTAGAGACGTCTTGATGGGTAAAGTCAGGGTTGTCAGGGAGCAGAAAAGACTGTGATCCTTGCATCACATACACATGAGAACGTGGATATTAGACAAAGTTTAAATTCAGAATCCCAGCCTGGGAAAAAGAAAGAGAGAGAAGAAAGAGAAGGCCTGGGAGCCAGGGGATGGTGGGAGAGTGAGAAGTACACACAGGAGACAAAGCACAACTGCCAAGTCTCACTTCTCTCTTCACCCCACGCACTGTCTTCTGGCTCTTCACTTAGGTGTCACACATGCCACACAAGTTAGTAGATAAAAGCAATCTGGTAATTAGTTTTGTTTTGTTTTGTTTTGAGACAGGGTCTCGCTTTGTAGTTCAGGCTGGCCCTGAGCTCACTATGTAGCCCAGGCAAGTCTTGAACTCAGCAATCCTGCCTCTGCCTCCCGAGTGCTGGGATTACAGGCATGAGCCACCACACCCGGCTGGTAATTAGTTTTTAAAGTCAAAAACTCTGTAAGGAGTTCAAGTTTAAAATGGCATCTGGGTAACAGTCTTGATATGATCTTTTCCATCAAAAGACACACACACGCATGCGCCTGTACATGCACACACATTTTGCCACCAAAAGTTTAAATTGACAGTCAACCTCACCACTAACTGTAAGGTCAATGGGCCTGGAGTTTTAAAAGCAATTAGTGGCCCACTTGTGCTTGCCACTGGATTTAGAGAAAGCCCACCTGTCCATAGTGAAAAAGGCTCATTATTCCGTCCCTACTGCCTGCCACCTGGCTCATTAAATCAGAAAACCATTCTCTTGCTATGTAAGCGCTGCTTTCTAAACTGAAATATTGTTTTTTTTCCACATCCATTCCCTCAGCCCCAACTTTTTTCATAAGAACAGCAAGAGTGGCTTCCTAGAAAAGCACTGGTCAGCCAGCAGATATGGAAGAGAAGCACAGGCTTTGGAGGTGCCTCAGTACGTGAAAGTGCTTCCTAGGAGAAAGCAGAATGTAAGGCAAGAGACAGCAAAACTCCCTGGGAGGCACAAATGCCACATGATCCACCTTGCATGTTAGGAAGAATGGAATGCATACAGGACACAAGTTAATACTGGGTCACCACTTATATAATTGAAAGCAAATCAAACACCTGAAATTGAGGTAGTTGCTTTGGACACCACCTGGTCCCCCATCTGTGCTCTATAAAGGGCATCCAGCGGACAGAAAGTAGGACCTGCTGGGAACACTAGGTCTGGATATATCTCTTTTGTTAGGAAGACATGCAAAAAGAATCATCAACCAATGCGTTTTGATAAATGAAATGGAAGTAGAAACACTCCTACTCTAGCCGAGAGATGATTTTCAAATAACAGAAGAGAGTGATTATGGTTTTGAAAGATTGACAATAAACACTCAAAAATTTATACATTTTAATTATATTAGACAATTATTGAAAAATATGTTAGGAAGAGAAAGCATCAAATCCTTTCTGTTGAATTTAATGTTATGTAAAAATAAAACCAATAACAACAGTATTAAATCTGTGTTTACGTTAACAAAGATGAGAAGGTGATGGAGGGATGAGTATAAAAGAATGTTCACATCTTGATCTACCAGAGAATTTTTTAAATTGTATTTCAATTCTTCATTGGAAAATTTGAGGAATATTAAAAATAGTTTTAGATAGAGAAACTCACCACCATATGATGTTCACCACCATATGATGTTCACCCCTGGGCAGCTCCATGCTTGTAACCTCCATGCCCTGGCCACAACCACCTACAAACAGCAATCGCAAGATTTAGAAGCAGTGTTCATATATTAGGCCGTTAAAACATTTAAAAGCTTTTCCAGAATTCAGAATTTGTAAAGGCCATATATTTCCAACCATAATACAATTAAAACAAAAACTACTATCCGTTTAAATAAACAAAAGCAGTAACTTAGAACATTAAAGAAATTATCTAAACTAAGTTATAAAGAAAACAAAATCTTCAATTCTAACTAGGTTTTATATAATATAACAAAGAAAGAACACTAGTAAATTGTTAGAGGCCACCAAAACTCTAATCAGAAGTGAATTTATACCCTTAATGAATTATTAAGTATGGTATGAAAATTTAAAAATTGATAATTTGATAAACTGATGAATTTGATAATTGATAAATAGAATGACAATAAAATGGCACTGCTATTCAAGTCAGGTAGTGAACCAGGTACTGAACCAAGTGTCTTAAATAATTATCTTATTGAATACTCACATTATTTCTGAGATATGAGCATTAGTAGTTATAGTTTACAAAGAAATTAAGATTTTATGACATTGGACCAGAGATTTAGTTCAGTGGTTCCAATGCCTGCCTCGCAAGCGCAAGATTCTGAGTTCGATCCCCAATAACCACATACAGTGCTGGGCGTGGTGACTCACGCCCACCAGCAATCAATACCACATACAACAGTGCTGGGCATGGTGGCTCACGCCTGTAATCCCAGCACTTGGGAGGCAGAGACAGGAGGATTGCTGAATTCCAGGTTTGCCTGGGCTACATAGTGAGCTCAGAGCCAGCCTGAACTACAAAGTGAGACCCTGTCTCAAAAAAAAAGAAAAAAGATTTTATGACATTAAGTACTTTGCCAGGATCACATACATAGAAAATGGCAAACTCAGAATTAAAACCAGGTTCATCTGAGTTCAGAAAGTTTATTCTCAATTGGTACCATAACAAGATTAAAAATCAGAGAAGAGATAAATACAGAAAGTGACAAACACAAATCAACACTGACTCCTTAAAAAATTAGATAAATGTGCTTGCTTCAGCAGCACATATACTAAAAAATTAGATAAAGATCTAATAAAGCCAAAATCAAAACCAAGGGTAAAAGAAAGTTTAAAAGTCTTAAAGAAAAAAAGATACAACAAACACACTAAATTTTTAAAACAGGGCCGGAGGGTTGGCTCAGTGGTTCCAGCGCCTGCCTCGCAAGCACAAGGTCTTGAGTTCAATCCACAGTAACCACATACAATGTTGGGCGTGGAGACTCACGCCCACCAGCAATCAATACCACATACCACAGTGCCGGGTGTGGTAGCTCATGCCTGTAATCCCAGCACTCAAGAGGCAGAGACAGGCGGATTGCTGAGTTCAAGGCTTACCTGGGCTACATAGTGAGCTCAGAGCCAGCCTGAACTACAAAGTGAGACCCTGTCTAAAAAAAAAAAAGAGAGAAATTTAAAACAGTATTTTTAAAAGTATTCTTGGCCGGAGGGTTAGCGCAGTGGTTCTGGCACCTGCCTTGCAAGCGCAAGGTCCTGAGTTCTATCCCCGGTAACCACATACAATGCTGGGTGTGGAGACTCACGCCCACCAGCAATCAATCCCACATACCACATTGTTGGGCGGGGTAGCTCATGCCTGTAATCCCAGCACTCGGGAGGCAGAGACAGGAGGATTGCTGACTTCGAAACTTGCCTAGGCTACATAGTGAGCTCAGAGCCAGCCTAAACTACAAAGCAAGACCCTGTCTCAAAAAAAAAAAAGTATTCTTGATGTTAATACATTTATAAATACAGATGAATTGTATTATTTCATAATACAGTACAAGTTACTGAGTCAAGAAAATATACCATCTGATTAAATAAAGACAAAAAGTGAAAGGGTGGGTCTGAGGATTTCGCTCAGCGATACTGCCACCTGCCTTGTAAGCACAAGGTCATGAGTTCAATCCCTTGTACAGCAAAAAAAAAAAAAAAAAAGAAAAGTTTAACGTGATTTACTAGCAAATATTTTAGTTTCCAAATCAAAAAAGATATTACAAATCTTGTAAAAGGTGATTTGAGAATTTTACCATTTCTTCATAAGCATAACTTTTGGAATTTGATAACATGGTTCTAAAGTTTAACTAAAACAATAACATTGAGCTAAGCAGTAATTATTTTATTTTTTATTTTGGATATGATCCCAAAAGAACAATGTAAAACAAGGGACAAGACATGTGACATTACATCAAACCAAAAGCTTCTGTATATGACAAAGGCATCAATCAACAGAGTACAGAGACAACCTATAAAATGGGAAAAAAAATACTTGTAAACTATAATCTGATAAGAAGTTCATATCCAAAATAAATAAGGAATTCAAGTAACTCAATACCAAGCAAATAATCCAACTCAAAAAAAAGGGTACAATACTTGCATAAACATTTTTCAAAGGTAGACATACAAATGTCTCAGATGTATGTATATGAAAAAGAACTAAAACTGTGATAAAAGTAAAACTGAGAAGTTCATGAACTGTTAATTTTTAATTTATTTAGAATAATAAATCACTTATATGTTCATTGCAAAGCATATCTTATGAAAGTAAATATATGTTCCAAAGTACAAGAAGTTAGGAGTGGCACTGCTTTACATTTTTGTAAATCTCTCATTTCTAGTGTAATCAAAAGCAGCTAAATCCTCACATCACACCTGTGTGCAGCGCACTGTGATGACCCTAAGGCACACAGCCCCTGTAAAGCCTCACAATGCACAGGGAGTAAAAAGGGGGACCATACTTTAATACTGCTATGAATACAGCTGCAATTTCACAGAGATCACTAAAGGGCCTCAGGGATTCCTAGGACCAGACGCTGAGAACTGCTGGCATAATAACAGGGGTTGGTGCTCAGACCGTTCATAATGTCTCTACTTCAAAACAAAACAATCTGAAAGCTCCCTGGAAATAGGGTGATATTGTTGTTATCATTTAGGAATAAACAAGAAAGCACAAACGGCCAATCACAGTCAGAGAAAGCGTGCCAGCCATGTTGGTTCTCCTCTGTGATGCCTGCTCGCCATCCTGCATTGGAGCCAGCTGATTATGGACTAAAACTTCTATGAACTGTAAGGCAAGTCAATCCCTTCCCCGCTTTTAACTCTGGGCATTGAGTATTTTGTCTCAGCAAGGACAGAAAAGCAATTAACATAGTGGATTATAAAGAGACAGAAAGAAAGCAAGCTTACTGCTTCCTGCCTTCTGCCTTCTGCACGCCATGCCATGAATTGTTCATCTGCGGTGCCCCTCTGCCACGCAACTCTGCCCCAGAGCCAGCCAACTATAGACTGAAACCTCTGCAGACTGTGAGCAAAAACAAATCTGTTTCTGTCCTTTAACTTGTGAATGTTGGCCGTTTTGTTTTAGCAACAAAACAGTAACCAAGACATACATCACATGGATGAATAATATACCATTATGTGGATATGTCACATTCTGTTTATCCATTCATTAATTGTAGCTTTCAAGGTACAGAAATTTATACATAGTATAACAACTGGTAAAATTCATAAGCAAGAAAATGACTGAAGAAAAACAAGTAACAACAACAAAAAAAAACTGTAGAATTCAGCTTGTCTAGTCCATCCAAGACTCTGACTTTTTATTTCACTTCCATGAAATCTTATTCACTGCTAATAAAACAACAGATGGGTCTATTCAAAAGATTAGAAACACAGTACGTATTTCCATCTTTCTATGGGACTGTTTATTGTTTAGTAGAAACAGTAAGATATTCTAATTTTTCTAGCATCTTTTGCCCTGCAAGTCCTTTAATCCAGATTTTACCAGTTTTAACTTACAAAACATGTGCACCTCTAGTCCAGTTGACACAGGAAGCCTGTGTTTCTTTTCCCTGGACCTCCGGTGTCTATGTTTGTAAACTCCACCTATTTAAATAGATGATCCCTGGGAAATGTCTAACTCATGGAGTCTGTGATTCTAGTTTTTGTTTGAGTTTGTACCCATTACTCCAATACTACACCAATTTCACTCGAGTCAGAGAATTTAGATGGAACTAAACTTCCTGGGGTTCTGGTGTCAGGAGAAAAATAGAAAAAATGGACAGAGACATCAGATGTATCATTTTACAATTACCCCAGAGATAGGACTTACTTCTCAATTGTCAGAGTGCATTCACCACACAGTTTCTAACACAACTCCTTATAAGCAGTCCTTGAATATACCAGGCACTTTATCAAGGCAGAAACTGAGATGTGGGAACTGGTCTACTTCATGGACAAGTGAGAAGCCTGGAGCTCCTGTCCCTCAAGGCCTGATCATTGCACTTTCCCTCTTCTTATGGTGCTGCTTGAGCACGAGCCCCTGAAGGTAGATCCACATGCCTGTCCCAGGCTGGCTACTCACTGACATCCCTGTGCTGACGAGAAGACAATGGAAAGATAATCGGAAGACAACTGGAAAGCTGTCTCAATGAATTCAGGCCAAATTCCAGGCACTGCCTCTAAAGAACAAACACTCGGTGCCATAAACCGCTCACATTGGAAGCATCCGGACCACACACACAGAAAGACAGCCTCCCATGGCAATGCCAGTCCAACTTCAGACCTGCCCACTGCATTGTTTGTGACATTTAGGCCTTCCCTCTGAACCTCGGAGCGGACGGTACATACGCTGCTGCCAGGCCCTAAGATCAGACAGGGCGCCCCACCGTGGGCACACCGTACACAGAGAGACCAAACTTTCTACTCAGCTTTTAGCCTAGTACACCTCTCACCAGGCCCTTCAAAATTTATAGCAGACTGTGAGGTCCATATTTTGCCCCTATTTTTACCAACTTCATATGCGTCTGCTGTGAACGTGCCAGGTGTTTTGCACATAAAGTTTCATTGTATCACGCCTGTGAAACAGGTGTTTTACCCCTACTTTATAAATGGCCAAGCTGGTCTCAGAAACGCAAGAATTTGCATATGCTACTGAGGCATGAAGCTGTCTCTGTTCTCTGTCTAAGCTCAGGTCTCCGTTCTTACCTTCTCTACTAATACGTACTACTTCTAACTTGTCAAATCCTTGTGTTCTACTGAAATATATAGCACATTTTTAATAAGTTTTATTAGTACAAATTTCCAAGCATTCAAATTTTAAAATATAGGGCCCTTATTAGGGTCAGTTAACAAGATGACGGAGTGCCCTTGCTGGTGGCAACACGCATATTCTCTTCTGCCTCCAGTGTAATGCTACAGAATTGTGATTAGATGGCCCAGAACTGAAAACTATCATGATTCGCTCACACGAACAGATGCAAAATGGTATCTTAACTCATTTGTGATTTTGAGCTGCACCTTGACTGCACAGAGATGGCAGAAAAAGCTTCATTCTGTCTTCAAAAGCTCTAGTTAACAGGATTGTGCACAGTGACAGGTTAATTGTCTCTACTGTGCTACAGCGGTCAACACCATTTAGTGTGTATATTGTTTGTATCATACTTTTAGTCACAGTGTTCGATGTCTTGAATATTTGCAAATGAATTCTTTCCAAATTAACCTATTAATTCAATGCAATCCCAATCAGAAGCTCAGCAGATCTTCGAAGATCTTGGCAAACTGATGCTAAAATTTATGTGGAAATGCAAAAGACCTAGAGTATAGCCAAGAGCTGAGAATGTAGATCTATAATAGGGTGCTTGCCTGGCATACATGGGGCCCAGGTTTGCTCTCCATAAATAAGTAAGTAAATAAATCCCCTAGACCACCTAGACAATTTTTGAAAAAGAACAAGGTTAAAGGACAGAACACAGAGGCCAGAAAGGAAAAATGATCAATTGGTTCTTGACAAAGATGACCAAAAATTATATAGAAAAACAATCAGAATGGCACAGAAACAATAGGAAATTCATCAGGGAAAATTTTAACCTTTACTTTTACCTCAAAGTATATACAAGAATTAGTTCAGAATAAATTCTATGCCTACAGACGAGAGCTAACACTATTAAATTTCTGTAGGAAAATGTAAGCTAAAATATCTGTGACATCAGTTAGAAAAAGTATTCTTCACAGGACAAAATATACAGCTCACAAAAATATCTAAAAAATTAAATCTATCAATTTAATTTTCAAAACTAAAACATTTTATCCTTTAAAAAATACACAAAGTACAAAAAGGCAAGCCAAACATTACAATATATAAAGAATACATATCTAATAAAAAGCCTGTACCTAGACTATATAAAAAGTTTGTACAACTCCATAAGAAGGAAATAGCCCAATAAAAATAGGACAAAAATTTAAACAGACACTTGACAAAAGAAAATATACAAATGTGAATAAGCACATAGAGAGATGTTCAGTATCACAAATTATGAGTAAAATGCCAATTAAAACCACAATGAACCACTTACTACACATGACAATAACAAGTGTGAGCAAGAAAGACAATCTCAAGCAAGTATTGGTGAGCAGAAGGGTAGACCTCTCAGACATAGGGTGAAAACAGAAGACCGTGTACTTTCTTATAAAGGTAAACATAAACCATATGACCTAGAAGTCTCACTCCCAGATATTCACTCAAGAAAAACAAAAGCATACATCCACATAAAACTTTTACATAGATATTTCTAACAATATTATTCACAATAGATAAAAATACTGTGTAAACACTATTAACCAGTGAATGGACAAATTGTTAGTATCCATACCATGAAATTCCACTCAATCCTAAAAAGAAAAAAAAAAACAGCAGTACACTTGACAATATGTTTTAATCTCAAAAACACACTAAGTGACAAAAAAGTTTAACACAAAGGACCACATTCTATGCGTCAGCTTACACTGAAGTCTGGAAAAGAGCCAAAGGAGTGTGTTAATTGCAAAGGGACACAGGAAAGCTTAAGTGATGAAAATATTCTAACTTACTCATAGAAACAATTATGCAGCCGTATTAAATTTCCAAAATTTATTCCACTGGCCACTTTAAATTTTATCTACATAAAGCATACTTCAATAAAACTATAGAAAATAGATTTTGAAAACATACCAATATTTTGTTTTTTGGTTTTTTTGAGGCAGGGTCTCACTTTGTAATTCAGCCTGGCTCTGAGCTCACTATGTAGCCTAGGCAAGCTTCGAACTCAGCAATCCTCCTGTCTCTGCCTCCTGAGTGCTGGGATTACAGGCGTGAGCCACCACATCCGGCACTGTGGTATGTGGTATTGATTGTTGGTGGGCGTGAGTCACTGCGCCCAGCATTGTATGTGGTTACCAGGGATCGAACTCAGGACCTTGCGCTTGTGAGGCAGGCGCCGGAACCAGTGAGCTAACCCTCCGGCCCCATACCAATATTTTGAATTTTAAAAAGAAAAAGAACCCTAGGATTAGAACAGGAACAAGTATACTTCTGCAGAATAATTCTGCGGAAATATAGTGCTGGTTGTGTAGTTCAGTAATTGAGCATGTACTTAGCGTTCGTAAGGCCCTGGGTTCAATTCCCAGCACCACAAAAATAAAAGGAAGAAAGAGGGAGAGAGAAAGCAAAGAAGGGAAAAGGGATTAACAAAAAGGAGGAAAAAAGAAGAAAAGAAGAGAAAAAAAGAAATTCAGGAATCAAACCAAATACATAAAGCCATGCCTTCTTGATACTAGCTTTTTGTTTCCTCTAATTTTTGGGCCCTCCAAGTTCTATCTAGAGAAAAGTCAGAAATTATTCAGTTATACTTTATATAATTTAGTTGACTTTAATATGTACAAAAATACTAAATTTTAAGTCATTTCCCAGAAAAATTTTCAAACAAGTGACTTTTCCATTTGATCATATTCCCTGAGGTATTCAAAGAGGAGCGAGAAACAAGTTACAGTAAAGCCGTGGGTTGTGAGCAACTTGTTCTGTGAGTGTTAGGCGAGGTGTGGAAATATTTCTAATAAATTTTAACTTGATAAATGAACAACATCTTGTAATAGGAGTAGTACATGTTGCTGAACATCATATGCTCACAACTGAGCCACTGATTCCTCTCTGCTCTTTCTCTGTCTCTCTCTCTCTCTCCCCCTCTCTCATACAGTGGGTGGTTCTCTGACAACAGCCAGAGGTTATATTAGAGATCCCGTTTGCAGAGGAGGCAGGGAAAAAGCAGAGGAATCCTACACTCAAATGAAATTAAGGACATGCATAAAATATGTGAAACAGTGAAAACTTTGAAGAAAAGCACCACCCAAAGAAGACCAGAGCAGTGCAAATGATGATGCTGTTTAACAACAAAGCAATATCACATTACTGTGAAATCCTCAAAAGGAGGTAAAAGCAAATGTCACTGCATAGGTCCTTGTTAAAGCAACACAAAAGAAGAAGGTTCCACTGAGCCAGTAGCTGGTGCACAACAGTGATGGTGATGGTGAAAATCGTCCTCCACAATAACCCTCCTCCCTCGTGCCTCCTTCACACCAGCCATGAAGGTTTTCAAAGGTAAGTGCAGGTTAATTTGCTTGTCAATAAATTTTGTATTTCCTTTATGATTTTGTGCTCTATCACAGTATTATAATCATTTTAATGTGAATATTTGGGGGTTATGAAACGAATCATCTGCATTTCTAGTTTTATTGGAAAACTCACTTTGATACACAAGTACTTTGGACTACAAGCATGTTTCCAGAATGAATTATGCTCACAGACCAAGGTTTTAATATATTTTGGTTAATTGGCTTGGGTTTCTTGCTGTTGCTTCTATTTCTCTCTTCATTTCTTTCTCTTTCTCTTTTCCTTTCTCACTCCTCACGCTCTTTCTCTTCCTTCCTTCCTTCCTTTCCCTTTTTGCCTCTTTTCTTTCCCTGTTTCATCATGCTGTACTATTGCCAGGAGCAGATATATGTACCATCATTCAACACCCAGTGTCAGGTAATTAGCCATTAACATACTTCACATGCACTGATGAAAACGCTATCACATCTTGCGAGAGATCTCCTTGAAGCCAGAACTGGAAGAGATTGTAGTCACATATTGTTTCAAACCTGTATTTATTACACATCCCAACTGCATGTCATATAAGAGAGGCCAGACAGATGTATAAAAATAGCCTTTTAACAGGGGGAAAATACTGTAAAATTGTTTATGGTAGGACAGTGAGTTCTTATAGGCAAAGTAAATTACAAATAGATTTCTCAATTACTTTTTAAAGCCTGGTATTTGATTCTTATATAACAGTCAAAAATCAATTTTGCATGGAATTTATGTGAATGCCTCATTATTAATAAAACAGCGGTTGGCGGCTGCTACTTCCTCCCCATAACAGCAGCACGCAGTGGGGAAGCACTCACGTGCCAGACTGTGCAATCCTTTATCTTTTTATCCTCTGGTTCAGCATCATAAAAAAAGAAAAAGAAGAGGTAAATTGCAAGCAAATTTTAGGCAAAGGTTCTAGCAGTACCTCCTTACAAGGGACCCAGAAGGGTCTCCTCACTGCCCGTGTAAAGTCTGGACTCCCTACTTTCTCCTCATATAGTACCCTGAGGTCTTTTTAAAACAAGCATTTAATCAAGAAAATCACTCTCGCTGTTGAAGCAGCCAGCAAACTCCATATCTCTTACCCTGCAGAGCTCAGCTCAGTACGGGCATCTACCATCATCTGCACACACTGCTGCAAAATGAGTGGCCAGTGCCATACTTCTCCTAACTAGTGATAATTTCTAGTTTAGAAAAGTCCATGTTTCTGACCCAAATGGTTTTGCTGTTGTTGGGGTGTTTTGTTTTGTTTTTTGAGACAGAGTCTCGCTCTTTCAGGCTGGCCCTGAGCTCACTCTGTAGCCCAGGCAAGCCTCGAACTCAGCAATCCTCCTGCCTCTGCCTCCCGAGTACTGGGATGACAGCGTGAGCCACCACGCCTGGCACTGTGGTATATATATGTGCTACTGATTGCCGGTGGGCATTGAGTCACCAAGCCTGGTATTGTTGTATGTGGTTACCAGGGATCAAACTAGGGACCTTGAACTTGCCAGGCAGATGCTGGAACCACTGAGCTAAATCTCTGGCCCTGACCCAAATGTTTTGAGCCCAGAACAAGCATATCTGTCTTTAGTGAAAAGCAAACAAATAAAATTGGATGGTTCACCACTGACACAGGGAAACACTCGTCTTTGAGTCTGAATACCCTTGAACAGTAGCTCGCTGCCCTTCTGTCACTTGGAAACACCTCACAAATGCTGACATGGAAAAGGTAGGAGGTACACTAGGCATCTGTGGCATGTTCCAGAAACCAATCTGTTCCTGGTTTGAATCTCTGTTCGCTTCACACTTGACAACTGTGGGCGAGTTGTAGCTAATACCCTCATTGCCCCTCAGCTTTCGTGCCAGCAGCTAATTAGGAATAGAGCGTTAACGCAGTCATTAAACTGATCCCAGAAACCTGCAGAGGGGTTAGTTTAGAAATTCTATTTCAGACAGACATGAACCTTTAAAGTACAGGATGCCAAAAGTTTATTTAAGAAGGAAAGTCCATCCTGAGGGAGAAGGTTTTACCTACAAGGTTGTCTTTAAGGAGTAGATTTAATACACAATTGAAAAAGTGTCACTGTTGTCAATGTATTATGGGACTTAAAAAAATTACTCTGTCACCAGGCATGATGGTGCATGCCTGTAATCCCAGCATTCTAGGAGGCCGATACAGGAGAATCCCAAGTTTGAACTCAGTCCTGGAAACTTAACTAAGACTCTGTCTCAAAGATCAAAAGGGAAAGGGATGTAGCTTAGGATGAGAACCTTGAGTTCAACTCCCAGTACTATAAAAATCAAAGCTAAACAAACAAAAACCTTCTTTATCTTTTCTTCTGCTCCTAATTATTTACATGATTAATCTGATTTAACCTGTTTTCATTAAGAATCACACAGTGGCTGTAACTGAAGTGAGTTAAATCAGTACTGTTCATTGTTTTGAAGGAAGGTTTTTTATTCCCTGTGAGTCAAAATCACCTTGGGGTTTGCTGTACCAGTGCTGTTAATAAACTTAAAGAGCAAGCTGCCCATGGTTGCTTGAGGCTGACTGCATGAATGGCTCGGACCCTTCACGCCTCCCTGTCCCCTGCCCCGTGCCCTGTGGCTCGGCAGCTCCTCTGATGGCAGAGGCACATCAAGTTCTCCGGTTGGCCTTAGCGAACAGGACGAGAGGGAACCGACAGATGTTCCAGGCCGAGGCTGCAAGAAGCTTCATGTGTTTCTGCTTGTACAACCTGTGTCTGCCGCTGCTGCGATGCCTGAGCCAGCTGCATGCCCCAAACAGACATACAGAGCAAAGTCGAGTCAACACCAAAGCTCTTGTTAGACTGAGGAGCGCCAGGCAGGAAAGGAGCCAGCCAAGATCAACTGCGCCTCAGAGATAGAAGAGAGAGAAGTCTACTGTTGTGAGCCGCTGAGAGGTTGTGACTGATAACAGCAATTTTATTTTATTGCAGTAGCCCAGAGTACATTGACCTTTCCTGATATTGACACCGATGATGACTTTGACACCGCCGAAATGCAAAACCTCCGTGACCGTCTGATTTTCCTCATCATTATCAGCATGTATGCTGGTTGATTTTGAGTTATTATGTTATTATTAATTCTTATTATTTATAAACAATCTTCTTCGTGTTCTCCCAGCGATGTAGCTCTCAAATCCTAGTGTGGCCCGAACTACCCAGAGATCCTCTTAAGACACAGACAGCTGCGTGCCTCCCCCGGAGTTTCTGGGTGGTTGACCTGGTATCGATCGTGCTGGGCCCGAGAACGCGCCTTTCTCCTGGCCAGTGCTGATGCCGCTGGTCCACACTGGAGCACGCTGGGAGAACCGCTCCCGCTGGCTCTCAAAGGCCAGGCACCGGCTTGCTGATGCTCACACCCATCCGTTTTTGTCCCGAGGTCCAGCTTTCCAGCACCTTCTCCAGCCAACCACTAAATGAGAGGAGCCTGAGCCAAGACCGCCGGGCCTTCCAGATGAGCTCTCCGGGGAAGAAGCGGTCTCTGCCGCAAAGACCAGGCAAGGTTGCCAAGCCTCACGGAAGGGACTCAGCACCACCCTGTGCCGTGAACTTCCAAGTATCCCAGTGGTTGCGAAGCTTCCTGGCCCGCACCCAATAGGCGATGCTTTGGGAGGATGACAGAGCGGCCTCGGTTCTTCTCGGTGTCCGCCTCCAAGTTGCTTCTTAAATTCCTCAGTGCAAAACACAAGGTTTTCAGAGTCAGGGAAAAATCTTAGTTCCATCTATTCAAATGTGTGCAATCAATTTCACTTTCAAGTCCCCAGGCAGGTTCTCTTCATTTCCTGTCCCTGGCTGCTGGGCCAGTGATCCCCTGCTGGGAGAACAGAGTTCTTTTTCACAATGGCCTGAAGTTAAATTTCAGCTCTGCCACTTGTACACGGCTCCTCCTATCAGCAGAGGTGGCGAGACTCTGGGTCCTCTAGTGATGGTGATTTGCAGCACCGCTTCAGAAAATGACACATTAAAAATTTGTCCTTTGAAACTTGTCTTTTTAAAAAACGCAGTGGGGAAACGGTACATAATATAGAGAACCGGCCAGGAAGTTTCACCTTTCATGTCTCCCCCCTTTTTCTCTTTCTCTAATAAAGCCTGGTTTTCATCTGTTAATTGCTGCATTATTCTGACTCAATGACTGCGCTTTGAAGAAGGGTAGGGTTGCCCTGGAGGTGTGTAAACACTTGCCCAGGTTGCCTGGGAGAATATCTGGCAATCTTCTGTTCCTAGTCTAGAGTCCTGGGGAATATTTCCAATCTGCTTTTTGGAAGCAGTTTGACTCTAAAATGTTTTTATTCTGCAAAATTTTTCATGAGAATCTACAGGCTCAGAGAATGGATATGATGAAAGCACATTGTATGAATATATTACAATGTCATAATGAAATACTAATTTATACAATATGCCCTGACGATTATAATAAAAATTTACTTGCTTGTGTGAAAAGAAAAAGGAATTCACAATCAACCACATTTTTCCTATAGTCAAAGTGTATACTATTTGACATGTTAAAACTAGTGTTTTCCCTCAACAAGTATTTTTCAAACATGTACTATGTGCAGGCATTGAGCCTGCCAATTGAGACTCACAGATAAAATATCTTCTTGTGGGCTGGAGATTTAGCTCAGTGGTTCCCGCGCCTGCCTCACAAACGCAAGGTCCTGAGTTCAATCCCAGTAAACCACATACAATGCTGGGCGTGGTGACTCACGCCCACCAGCCATCAATATTACATACCACAGTGCTGGGCATGGTGGCTCATGCCTGAAATCCCAGCACTCAAGAGGCAGAGACAGGAGGATTGCTGAGTTTGAGGCTTGCCTGGGCTGCATAGTGAGCTCAGGGCCAGCCTGAACTACAAAGTGAGACCCTGTCTCCCAAAAAAAAAAAAAAAAAAAAAAACAATACTGCAAACTCAAGTAAAAGTTTCACCTGAAAGAATGGGTTTAAGTTTGGGTTTCAGTGAAATACTTCAGGGCATAAATTTGATAAAACAATCGATCCTTTTGGATTATAGATCCTATACTTATAAATTTGCCTACTCAATAACAACTATCTATAACCTCCAAATCAATCTCCATAATACTTTCAAGGCTTTGAACACATGTACATACAAGACACACATGCACACTGAAAACACAAAAGCACATTCAAAATCCCAAGAAATTTGAATCACCCGGTGCACACATTTATTCCCAGTTGAAGACATCCCCTGTCTTTCTGTTTCAGGTCTCAAAAACTGCTCTTTTCAAAGTTGCTTGACACAACATTTTTTCACATTTTGAACTCTGTTAATTTCACTCTTTAAAATGATCTTAAGGGCCAGAGATTTGGCTCAGTGGTTCCAGCGCCTGCCTCACAAGCATAAGGTCTCTGGTTCAATCCCCAGTAACCACATACAACAATACTGGGCATGGTGGCCACGCCCACTGGCATCAGTACCTCATACCACAGATGCCGGGCTTGGCGGCTCAAACCTGTAATCCCAGCACTCAGGAGGCAGAGGCAGGAGGATTGCTGAGTTCAAGGCTTGCGTGGGCTACATAGTGAGCTCAGGGCCAGCCTGAACTACAAAGCAAGACCCTGTCTCAAAAAAAAAAAAAAAAAAAGATTTTAAGCACGCCACTCATTGGATCTCCACAGTTCCTGAGAGCAAGAAGGCTGGAATATGCCTCACAGAGATCAGAGATCGTTCATGTGTTAGGAAGCTTCACTCAGCCATCTTAAGTGAGACATCTTAGAACAGGTGCACATGTAAAATAAAGATACGTATTGATCAACTGATGAGAATGTTGACCCATTTTGGAAAAACACAATCGTGTATTTCCCCTAAGAGCAGTAGTTCAGGATTGTCTGATTCAGTGTTTGCAGAGACTTTTTAGAACACAACTACAACGCATAATGAGAATTGGTTTACAGTGTTCAGGTAAGTTAAAAATATAATGGAGACAGAAGCAGCACTTAGAGAAATTGCTGACATGGTACTGAGAAATTTGACTTTTACTAAGTCAAATTTGACTTCTACTGGGCAGTAGAAGTTAAGAGAAGTAATCAGATACAAGAGGAATTGACAGGACTTCATGGTTGGTTGGTGGGGAGGTGATGGGGAGAAAATAATCAAGGACAATACTTGGTTTATAGTTCGGGAAATTAATTAGATGGTAAAAATGCTATGACAAATAGGGAACAGAATAGAAAGATGAGTTCAATTTAGGCCATGTTCATTTAAAATTCTTATAACAAAAAAATTCAAATGAAATTGTCAAGTTAACAATGGGATGTACATGTCTTAAATTCAAAACAGAAGTCTAGATAGAGAATGTGGATTTGAGAGACTAAGGAATAATGGTCCAAGGGATAGGAAGAGAACTAGGAGAGGAGCTCCTGTCATAGAAATCAAAGGAAAGGGAAGTTTAACAATGTTGTGTGTACTGGGAGATCTAGCAAACAAGGCCTTAAGAGTACTCACTGAATTTAGCAACAGGGAGGAAATTGACAACCTCAGTTAAGGTAGTTCTGAAGGAATGATAGGGACAGAAGTCACAAGTCAGTGGACTGATGAGTGAGCTAGTCCATAACATTATCACCATTGAAGATCTTATGGGAAATTTATACAGAAACCCAGATGTTTTGGTTAGAAAATTAACCTGGTTATAGTTAATAAGAATTTAAGCTAAAAGAAATAAATTCCCATTGGGGAAATAGTAGAAACTGGAAGGCAATGGGGAAGATAGAAATAGGAATGAATACACACAAAAATATCAAAAGAAAAGATGATATCTCAACAAAAGGAGACAGTATGTCAGAACTGAAAAAAAACTAATTAGATCCTCTGGGTAGAATGTCTCACTTTATAAACTTTATAAACTGAGATTCAGAAACAATTTGCCATGCCCAAGAGACATGGCAAATCACTGACTAAAACAAAACAGCATTCATGAGGATTCTGTTTAATGAATTCTCATAGAAAACAAGTGTCCAATGTGTTGTTAAAAACATAAAACTAAAAGCACTGTGATGAACTAAGGATAGAGCTGTGGAGGAGAGTACTTGCCTACCATGCACAAGGCCTTGGGTATGATATCCAGTAATTATTATAATAAAAATAATAATAATATTTTAATTGGATTCTTTATTGGTACATTTTATATACAGTTCAAAATCACACTCAACATTGGGAAATTTATACCAGTATATGACAGAAGTTAATTCTCATTTTTACCCATATCCCTACCCACCCACAACCTCCCACACCCTATATACATGCTATTTCTTTTTCTTTCCAAATCACATTTATTCTTTCCTCTCATTACATTCCCCACCACATTCCCTCTGAATATATCCTATTTTATAAAATCTATTATACATTCTAGAACTCATTTACATCTACAGGGTCTCATACCAGAGAAAAGATATGGTATTTACATATCTATGATCTATTTATTTCACTTATTAGTGTGTCCTCAAAATGTATCCATTTGCACATAAATGAATGAAACTTGTCATTCTTTGTGGCAGAGTAGTACTCCATTTTATTTTTAAAACACACACAAACACACACACACACACACACACACATCTTCTTTATCCAGTCTCCAGTCAATGGGCATCTGGGTTGTTTCCAAGATTGGGCTATCACAAACTGAGCTGGTATGAACCTGGGTGTACATATGACTTTCCAATATGATTCTTTGAATTCCTTTGGGTATATTCCTAGCAGGGGAATAGCATTTTTAAAATAAGGAGCATTATGAAATCTTTAAAACAGAATGCTGTGGTAAGGTATTTGCATGAGGAATAAAGGAAGAGAAGAGGGAAGACAAGGAGGTGGGAGGGAGGCAGGCAGGGAAGGGAGAGAGAGAGAGAGAGAGAGAGAGAGAGAGAGAGGAGAGAACAGAGGTTGTGCAGAGTCCCTAAGGCAAAAGGAGGAAGGAGGAGAAGACTTCAGGGGAAGGTGAGAACCATGAACAGCTACGGAAGCTCTCTTACTGCTCCTTGAGAAGACACGTGTGCCTCAGCACCATGTGGACCTGAGTGGTAACATCTGCACATACAGATCCCGCACAGAAACATTAGATGGAGTTAAAGTCTGTGAAGATTTAAGGCTGTTAAGTTTCATGCATTACATTAACCCATTCTGATCATGCTCAGCAATAGATCACCTAACTATGGGTGGAGTTCTTTCACTGTTAAATCAGATTAATATCTTTACAGCAGATTACCTTACTATACTGTTAAATACTTTTTTTTTTTTGAGACAGGATCTTGCTTTATAGTTCAGGCTGGGCCTGAGCTCACTATGTAGCCCAGGCAAGCCTCAAAGTCAGCAATCCTCCTGCCTCTGCCTCCCAAGTGCTGGGATGACAGGCGTGAGACACCACACCTGGCATTGTGATATGTGATACCAGGCATCGAACTCAGGACCAGCTCTTATGAGGCAGACCTCACCAGAACCACTGAGCTAAATCCCCAGCCCCTACATTGTTAAATTCTTTGAGAAGTTTGCTGTTTCCTTTCAGATGTAAAGACTGTTTCTTTTTTGTTTTTATGACCAATTCTCATCAGATACTTTGTTTCTTCTCTGAGACAATCCTGGCCTTTCAGGTAATTGCTACCGAGTAGACAGAGGTTTCAGTCTGTTTGTTAAACGTGGAAGGACTGATTGTTAAGCAACAAATAAAACAGATGAACTTCTCTTGACCATGAATGAATCAGAGGGCACACTTTTCCTTCCAATTCTGATCGTTCCTAAACATTAAACGTTTTATTTAAAAGGAAGTAGGCAAGGTTTGAACCCGTGTGGATGCTCAGAATGTTGGATTTGTACTTGATTCGCGCTTGGTTCAGTTTTAGATTTGTATTTATCATATATCAGTAACCGAGCAGGGTCTATTGGCTTCCACCTGAATCTCTGATACACAGTCACCGTGATGGCTTAGAACTGATGGCAGTTCCACACTCCTTTCAGGCGGCTTCGCTTGCTCTGCCGACCCTACTTGTCTGTAAGACATAACTGAGGAACAGGGAGTTCTCTTTCCTTTCAGATATTCTGCCGGTCAGTAGCCCCGGCCTCTTCATCTTTATCTGAAGCCCAAGCAACCCACAGGACATCATGAAAATTCCCACTGTATTTGTTCAAACAGAAATTTCCATGCCTCTGGGCTTCTAATTCTGAATTTTTCTCCATTGGAGAAATGCTCCAGTTTCCCATTCCTCTCTCTGATCAATAGCTGGCCTCCACCTACAATCGATTTCTTCTTCAACTAGCTCTAAATCACGGTATCAGATGGAAACTGCTTTCTGTTCTAAAGCTTGGTGTTACAAAAAAATGGCCACAACTAGACTGAAACAAACCCTGTTAACGGCTTTTTATTTATGTAAGAAATTTGACTGAATTATTTTCTATAGGTCAGTAGCCTTTGATTTTTAAGTAGCTTCTATTTCCATGTTATATGACATATTTATTTATACCAGCAGTGGAATTCCAAGTAAGGTGTCTCATTTCTCCAAAAACAACAGACTTCTCCCAAGCGCAGCTCCCACACGAATTTCCCGAGTCTGGGTTCAAAACTAAAGGCATGGTTGGTTCCTGGAAAGATGTAATCTTCTCTATTTAAACAAGTAATTAGAAAAGCGGTTTTACAATAGACCTGAAATGCAAATATTTTCTAGACATTCTAGAGCCTTCCATTTGAGGTGAGGTCCTGGACCGTTTGCTTCTGGGAGCTTCTCAGGAATGTGGAAATGCAGGCTGCACCACAGATCTACATTTAAGAACCTGTATTTTTCCTAAGAGTCCCAGCCCACATGCATATACATTAGAGTTTGAGAGGGAGAAAACATAAATAAGACACATTTGGGTTCCTGGGTTTTTCATACCAGAGAAAAACAGAGAGAAAAACAGATGAAAACATGTTTCTCACATGAAAACATGAAAACTCACTCCTTCCCTACCTTTAATAAATGTAAAACCTTGCTACCTTTTGCATTTGCGTCCCCCAATTCTTTGTTCAGGATAGTAAGAACCTAGAGCCACCTTCTAGAAGGAGACTCCAGCACCCCAAGCCCAGTAACACCTGGGTGCCGAAGCTGTCTCGTCCGCATGGCCTCCTGATTAATTATTTTGACAAAATGTAACTCATGTGGCCAAGGAACTGAATTTTTAAAAATTCAGTAGCTATTTAAATTTAGACATGAATTAGTTAAAAGTGAAGAAAATTGAAAATTCAGTTCCTCACTCTCACTACTCACATTTTGAGTGCTCACCAGCACATGTGGTCAGGGACAAGACCACCGAAAGGGGCAGAACGAGACCATCTCCTCGGGGGCTCCCATCCCTTGCCTTTGGCTCTCTCCTCGGGTGACAATTACATCATCACTAAATGTCCAATCACAGCAACCCCTGTGACACAAGTGTACAAAGCTGTGTATGTGTGCAAGAGGACAGAAATCTCTGCAGTAGCATATGATTGCTATTTTTATGGTTGCTTTCCCTAGTACAGAAATCTCCATAGATATTAAAACAAAGACATTTTAAAATTTCCCCCAAGAAAAATGACCAGTCTGCATTCCCTTCAATAGGTAAACTGCCGTGAGCTCTTCCTTCTTGCAGAGGGAAGGATCAGCAGCATCCACAAACATGTGAGAAGGAGAAATCATCTCAAACATCTGAACATGTGAGAAGCAGAAATCAGATATTCCAATTGGCTAATAAGGAGTGTGAGCAGGGACTAATGAACCATAATTCTCTGTTCAGAATTTATGAGGATTCATCAACATTTAATTAACAATATAAATATTAAAAAAACATTTTATAATAAAATTTTATAATTATAATAAGACACCTTAGGCGTGAATTATGGGGTACTAAATCCCACCCAGTTTTGTTGAAACTGGACATGAACAAATACATTAAAATGCATACTGTGTCACGTCTTAGCATTTAAAAAATAAAGTGACAAAAACGTACTTCAAAATTCAAAGACCTATTCCCTTAGAATGTAAGCAAAGAAATTCAATGAAAATATAATTTATTGAGTTTGAATTTTTACTCATTTTTCCACTGGTAATTACATTACCCACACAAGAGACAGTTATTGAAGAGGTTCAAAAAAATTTAACTATTTTTTTTATTGTAGATGTGTAAGCTTTCACTCCTTAGCAGAGCCTGTGTTTTCCCATCCTAAATCATTTCATAATTTAGGAATGCAATAATAATAAAATACGAACAGTCAGCAGAACATGAGGTTCTGCATGTTCCAGTGCCACCTCATTTATTCATAATTTTAATTTGTACTTGTGGATATTTACAAAGTGCCTGGCATGGTTTATTGACCTTTGTGTACTGAATAACTCAGTGAATATTTATGATAACTCATGAGTTTATACTGTCACTAACCCACTTTAGAGATAAGGAAATTGAGACTTAGAAGGGATCAGTGAGCTGCCTAAAGTCAAAGAATTAATAACTGAGCCAAGCATGGTAGTACACAATGGTAATCCCAGAATCTTTGGAGGTTAAGGCAAAAGGATCATAAGTTTGAACATAGTCCAGGTAACTTAGCAACTTAGGGAAACCCTGTCTCAAAATTTTGTACAAAAGAGAAGTACAGGGCCAGAGATTTAGCTCAGTGGTTCCGGCGCCTGCCTCGCAAGCGCAAGGTCCTGAGTTCGATTCCAGTAACCACACACAATGCTGGGTGTGGTGACTCACACCCACCAGCAATCAATACCACATACCACAGTGCCGGGCATGGTGACTCATGCCTGTCATCCCAGCACTCGGGAGGCAGAGGCAGGAGGATTGCTAAATTCCAGGCTTGCCTGGGCTACATAGTGAGCTCAGGGCCAGCCTGAACTACGAAGCGAGACCCTGTCTCAAAGAGAGAGAGAGAGAGAGAGAGAGAGAGAGAGAGGTACAGGGGTGTGCAGGGGCTGGGGATTTAGCTCAGTGCTTCCTACATCTGCCTCACAAGCACAAGGTCCTGAGTTTGATCCCCAGTGTACCATATACCACAATGCCAGGTGTAGTGGCTCACGCCTGTAATCCTAGCACTTGGAAGGCAAAAGCAGGAGGATTGCTGTGAGTTCAAGGCTAGCCTGGGCTACAGATGAGGTCAGGGCCAGCCTGAATTACAAAGCAAAACTCTGTCGGGCAGGAGGGTTAGCTCAGTGGTTCCGGCGCCTGCCTCTCAAGCGCAAGGTCCTGGGTTCATCCCCAGTAACCACATACAATGCTGGGCCTGGAGACTCACGCCCACCAGCCATCAATACCACATACCACAGTGCCGGGCGTGGTGGCTCACGCTTGTAATCCCAGCACTCGGGAGGCAGAGGCAGGAGGATTGCTGAGTTCGTGGCAGCTTGCCTGGGCTACATAGTGAGCTCAGAGCCAGCCTGAACTACAAAAAGCGAGACCCAGTCTCAAAAAAAAAAAAAACTCTGTCTCAAAAGAGAGAGAGAGAGAGAAAGGGAGAAGTGCAGTAGACGTGGTGCAGTGTGAAAGCCCTGCATTCAGTCTCTAAGTCTCCAGTATTACCAAAAAAAAAAAAGTGTTAATATTTGGTAGTCAGGCTTCAAACCCAGGAAGTCTTCTTCCAAATTCTACCTTTCCAATAACATCTATCCACAACACGATCGGAGAAATTATTCCCAATGACACACAAGATAAAGAAGACTAACAAGAACTAAGGTTTTACTAACAAGGGTTAAGCAGCAGCTGGGTGAAATCTCTGAGCAGAGGCTGAGAGTGTAGCCCGAAGGTATAAACAGAGTTCCTTTTGCATCTCACACTGGGGAGCCCAGAGGAGCCAAGTCATAAACATCGTAAACTGCTTCAGTGCAGACACGGAAGAGAGAGAACAGATCCACTGGACTCTAAGCAGGTTGTCAGCAAATGAGGAGCAGGTGAGTGGGAGCACAGAATGACAGGAAACCAGCCAGTAGCCCTGATCATGTGGGGCCTGACTCATGCGCAGTGGAAGCAGTGGAGAGGCAGAGGTGTACAGTGCCTGAGGGCTAAGACTAGTGGCAAACTGGACCCGCCTCTGACAGTCTCCGATGGCCAGTAGAAAACTCCAGGAAGACTCCTGCGATCTTGCCCATGCCGCACACCTTTCCCACAAACCCTGACTTTTCCAGGCTTGGGGTTTTCCCCTCCTTCTTGAGTGAGGTGAGGGCTAGAAAGGGAAGCAAGATTAACCATCCCCTAAAGGCTCACTCTTGCAAAGAATAACAAGATATTGTGCTCTTGCTATCCATATATGGGACTGATGGCATTGAATCTAAATAGCAACTGCTATGCATGATTGATGTTACCAGACCCACCTGTTCTAGGATTGAGGCTGTCCAGACACTCTTTAACCAAAATAAGCAAATCATATCATTTGCAGATTCTTCTTAAATACCTGTGTACCTTTCCTATTAGTTGTAATAGTTGGAATCACTGAATGTGTCTCATTCACAAAGAGAACCTCCTTCTTAATATCAAAGTACTTACGTTTTATTATAGTAACAAAGCTTAGGGTTATTAGTAGAAAGGATTTAATTTTATTTCTGAAATCCCAGGCAATTAGTGATGGTCTGCTCAATCCATTTTCTGAACCTATATATACCTATGAAAACCAATCAGGGTTCAATTACTTATTAGTGTTATTACTTCTTGGCATAGCTGAATTCTTATTTCCTCTGAACAGTACTAGATTTTGAAGTTATTTAATGAGATAATAAATACATGTTATGGTCAATCACTGATGAGTAGAGGCAGAATAATCCAGAGAATATTTTTTATTCAATTAATTTTAAAATCTAGTATTATAAACAGACAAGCTACTAATTTGGGTGGGATCATTCATACAGCTAATTTCTAGAACTATTCAGGCTCTGACAACTGTTTCTGCCATAATCCTTTGTGAAGACAATGACAGCTTTGAACCATTCAGTTTTCCTTTTTATTTAGACACAGGGAGAAACTAACAGTGGGTTGGAACTTATTTATTGGGATGTAAATGTCGTTATCTAAATCAAAGATTATTGTTGTAAAATCTATCAATAAAAATTTAATGATTAAATGCAGAAGTGTCAGGCTTGTCCCAAATCCCCTGGTTCCTAATGAATTGGATGTTTTGATGTTCTTTTATTGGAATTTTCCATGAATGAATTTAATTGTGTTTTGGGTCACACTAGTGTATATGAATTTTTTTTTTTTGAGACAGGATCTCGCTTTGTAGTTCAGGCTGGCTCTGAGCTCACTATGGAGCCCAGGCAAGCCTTGAACTCAGCAATTCTCCTGTCTCTGCCTCCCGAGTGCTGGGATTACAGGCGTGAGCCACCATGCCCGGCATTGTGGTATGCGGTATTAATTGTTGGTGGGCGTTAGTCTCCACGCCCAGCATTGTATGTGGTCACAGGGGATCGAACTCAGGACCTTGCGCTTGCGAGGCAGGCGCTGGAACCACTGAACTAACCCTCCGGCCCATGATTTTTTAAAATATATATAAATAGAATTTAAAATAAAGTCAGAAACAAAAAAGGAAGGAAAGAAAAGGATGATGGTGGAAGAGATGAAGGGGGAAAAAGGTAGAAAACAGAAAAGAGGGAGGAACTGAAGAACTTGATAACCTGTTGCTTTATAGTGTCCCTAAAATGCTTTATAGTGTCTCTGGTCTCATTCTACCAAACTTTCCCAAATGACAATGATAATTACAAAATATACACAATATTCTAGGTATCATCCCGGTTCTTCTGTCATCACAGATCTAACACTTTACGATGGCAGTAACAAAACAACTGTATGCCACCTTACAAAATATTGATAAGAATCAACATACTAGAACATACTAAGAATAAGCTTATGCTCTGTGCCAAAATCTAAAGATTAAAATTAAAGAAATAATTTAGACATCAAGTCCAGCTTTCCTGCCCTCTCTTTTGGTTTCCTCACCTGTGATATCTGTCCCATGCTTTGCAGAATCTATAAGAAATCCCCCATCATTGATATATCTGATACTGTTACCAAACCCTACCTAGTTCAAATGTTTAAATCAGCCCAGCCTTACTTCGAGCTCTATAATTCAAGAGTTCACTTTATTCATGAAAACTGTCATGTGAATTTTCGTGCAGTACAAACCAGAAGTATACTTTAAATTCCACGTCCTATGTCCAAATATCTCCAAACTCAGAAAAGTCACTGTGGAGGTTAATCTTGACTGTCAATTTAATTTGCTAGAGATATTAGTAAACACACTTCTGGGTGCATCTGGGTGAGTCATGGGGCCATGACCTTGGGGGCTGTATCTAGTTTCTGGCCCACTCTGCTCTGTTGTTTCCCTCTCTGTTCTGCTTGTGGGCCACCAGGAAGTAAGCAGCTTTGCTCCTCATGCCCTTCTACCGTGATGTTCCTGCCTTGGGGCCAGTAGACCAGGGATTGAAACCTCTCAAATTGGACTCCTCCTTTACTTTGGAGATATCGGGTATTTTGTTTCAGCAACAGGAAAGCTGACTAGTATAGTTATTCATAAATTATGGATCCATGGGCTGGGATTTAGCTCAGTGGTTCCAGGATCTGCCTGGCAAGCACAAGGTCCTGGGTTTGATCCCCAGTACCACACACCACAATGCCTGGTGTGGTGGCTCATACCTGTAATCCCAGCACTCAGAAGGCAGGAGGATTGCTGTGAGTTTGGGTCTCATCTGGGCTACATAGTGAGTTCTGGGACAGCCTGAACTACAAAGAGAGAGAGAGAGAGAGAGAGAGAGAGAGAGACCCTGTCTCAAAAACTTAAATAAATAAATAAATAATAATAAATAAAGGGCCCATTAGGGTTGTATGTTCTTTCTGGTTTCTTTCATTTAAATGTTTTCCCTATGTGTGTTCTCATTGCTGCTGCTGATGATGATGAGGAGGATGAGGATGAGGATGAGGATGAGGATGAGGATGAGGATGAGGATGATCTACATGTTCCATACCCTGATGTAGGTGGTTGGAATACAGAAGAGAATAAAGCAAAGGTTTCTGCCTTCCTCGTACTTTCATTCTGATAGAGGAGGTGGACAGTGAACAAGCAACAATAAGAATTGGAAGTGTTTTTCAAAAAGCTCAGTGCAGATCTATTTCTTTCATCCTCCCAATAATACTGAGTCAATTAATTCCCTTTCCTGCCAAAACCACCCAGAGCAGGTTCCTCTTCTTGCTTCTGAACCACAACTAATGTGATTAGCCAGCTTTTTTGTGAAGTCTTGACCCCAGTTTCTTTTTTAAACTATAATAATGGAGTATATCAGTCAGCATCTTCAGTTGCAAGTGCCTATTTCATTCAATAGGAAAAACAATCCTTAAAAAGCTATCGGGCAGTTCCTAGAATTACCTGGAAAGATAGAGACCCACATTTAGAAAACAGGAACAAAGGGAGGGGAAGTTATCCAGAACTATTGTGAAGCTCATTCACCGGATATGACTTCACCCACTGTATCCTGGGCTTCTCTTTTACTATTTCCACTTGTCCAGCAAGACAGAACACTCATATGTTATAGGCAACAAAAGACAACAGAGGTCAAAAATTCATGACAAGGAAGTCTTCCCCAACACCCAGAAGAGTTGCATTGAGTAGTCTTGTCTACATGCTTGTATAACAACTGAGGGACTCCAGAAAGTACTCGCCCTTGAGTACCTCAGGATAGCAGGACTCTCTCTGCTAAGGCATTTAAGGACTCCTAATTTCTAGGTGATCCAAAAACACAGCCTGGGATGTGCTGTTCTGTCCTCCCTTTTCTTCAGGTATTGCAGTCCCAGCACATTGCACAATTACTCTTGAGATCTATAAATCAAAGTAAAAACTGAGTAGGTCTAAAGTCACTTGAAGAACTATCTTGCAACTGTATTCTAAGGTCTCCATGAAGCAAGGTCTGCCCCACTGCTAACTCCAAAGGACTGCCCCCTTCTACCCCAGGGAACTAAGAATGACCACAGCTGACCAGAGAATTATCCACAGCCACTAATTCTTTACATCAATAGTTCCACAGGCAAAATCTCCAATGGATGTATCTTAGTGGCCAATGCTAGGTGCATGTTCCAAGATGAGAAAGTTGAAAAAGTTATCCAGTACTTTACAGCTTCTAAAAATGGAAAAGGCTGCACCAAGCCTGTTTTAAGAAGAGTGTTCCAAAGCTGAACAGTTCCTCCAAAATGATATACTTCAACAAGAAATTTCTCCAAACTTCCTCCTTAACTGTGCTGTGTCTTTTACAAGGTGCTATCTATTTGCACCTATGATAAGCCCTGGACTCCCCAACTGTAAGACACATGGTTCAGTACATGGCCAAATAATGAGGCTGTGAAATCCTCGTAGGTCCAGTCACCAGGCACGTAAAGATAGAAACCCTCAGCTCATAAGGAACCTAGACAGCGAAGGAGTCTGCACCATTACCAGTGCCCAATGCTGCAGTCCCCTGGCTGGCACCAATACCAACCAGAGCTGTGCAGAGATAGATCAAGCAAGCAGTGCACTGGAGAGCTCAAGAGAAACCTAAGCAACAAAGGAGTCCCGCACCATTACTAGTGCCCAAGGCTTCAGCCTGCCTGCTTCCACCTAGACCAAGCCAAAGTCCAGTGAAGACAGACTGGGTAAGTAAAACATGGTGGAAGTAGCATGGTGAGCCAGCAAAAGGGGAACTGGGTACCACCAACCAGCAATTAGGCCTGCAACTCTTCTAAGTCCAGGGTGAGTCCAGAGGGTCTTGGAATCTTCATTTCTCCTTGGGCCAAACTGGATATAACTGTTACATGGAGAAGAACCTCCAAAGATACCACCTGGTACCCTGTGGACACTGAATGAGTACAGCTCCAGTACTGAGACCTGTACAGAGGTCTTCAGTTAGTTCCTATGCCCAGTTCACCACGTCGAAGAAATCACTCACTAGAAGACTGAGGGAATCCTGTTGACTACAGCCATTCATGAGTTGGTGGAGTCAGATCCACCCACAAGAGTCTGGACTCTTACAGAGTTCAAACCTGTAGGGGATCATTAAGCTTAACTCGCATTATACTCAGAAAGTAGATAAGGGATGATGAATGTCTCCTTTTGACTAATGTTCTTAGCTTGGTATATTGTTATTGCTGATTTTGATGCTTTTGTTACTCTTTTTATTTCTCCACTCTGATATAACCTTTTTTTTTTTCATTTTTCTACTTTTTTAGTACTGAATCTATCCAACTTTCTGGGTTTCTGTCCTCATAACTGCTTTCATCTTTCTAGAAGAAGGAATATAGTTTTTGGTTTGCCTCCTACTGCTAGGGCCCCCGTTCTCCTCTCTTGGAAAGGAGAACACACCCTCTCCTGTCTTCTAGTCAGAAACAATACCCAGAAGAAAAAGGCTTTCAGTCTGCCCTAATTCCTCTTCTTTCTTTATTATTATAAGAAGGATATATATATATATATATATATATATATATATATATATATATATATATATATATCCCTTTAGCTTGTGTTATCTTCTGGCATCTATGAGGTTCTCAAGGTCTATGTGATCTGTATAAGTCTGTTAACCCTATTTCTAGGTTTTCATTCTCCTATCTTTCTACCTCCCCAACTCCCCATTGGCCTTTTATTCCCAAAGGCTACTGCTGGTACATTTAAGGACCTGTATGTTATAAACATATTTCTGATTAATGCTAAATTTTGGCATATGGTCATAGAGGTAACTCATGAGTTCAAAGTTTTCAGAATAGAAATTATCAAAGTTTTTCATTTCCTTTACTGTGTTCAGTACTGTTGATGGTACTGATTGTATTATGGCAACAAAGATAATGTGATTGTTCTGCTCAAATACTTCCCATGGTGTACCAGAAATGAGAACTCTCAAGGGTCATTACAGATTCAAGGAGGACAACCCAGAAAGGAGCCACTTCCTTAGGGTCCCAAATATTAGGAAGAAAGAGACTTGCAACAAACATTGCCCAGACACCAGGCAAAGTATTAAATAAATAACATTAGCAATAACAAAGGAATAGAAATGAAAAAAAATCAAAAAGCCAGACACAAAGATCACCACCACAGGGAAATTCAGGGAAAAGGGAAATACAGCAAACTGAAACTCAAACACCAGGACTCTCTAAGATAGTAACAAATGCAGATCTAGTAAAATGGAAATCAGAACTCATCTCTGAGATGAAAACAGAGATACTGTCTACAGTGAAAGATTTCATTAAAGAAGAGATCAGCCAGATGATAGAATCTAAGAAAGCAAAAGTAATGGAACCTTTTAAACAGCTTCAACCAGAGTTCCAGGTGATGAAAAAGGAGAACGAAAGTTTGTGAAGTAGAATGAATGAAGCAGAGAACTGAATTTCAGACCTAGTGAGCAGGATGGCAGCCAACGAGCAGGAAAGACAAATATGGAAAATGGCAAGGGATCATGAGAATCAGTCCAACAGCTTCTAGACTATTCAAAGAAGAATAACATAAGACTGAATGGAGTCACTGAGGAAGCAGGAGACAGTGCAAAAGACATTTTTTAAAAACTGTTGACAGATACAATGGCAGAAAATTTCACAGGAAAAGGAAAAGAATTGGACATACAAATAAATGAGGCCTATAGGACTCCAAAAGGCCATTACATAAGAATATCTACACCTAGACATGTAATTATCAAGGTTCCAGATACACGACAAAAGAATGAAATACTGAAAGCAGTTAGAGAAAGGGGAAAAAACCACCTACAAAGAGAAGCCCATCAGGATCACAGCAGACTTTTCAACACAAACACTCAATGTAAGAAGAACCTAGGGGGAAGTGTTTTAAGCATTGCAGGAAAACAACCTCCAACCTAGATTGGTGTATCCTGCAAAACTATCTTTAAGAACTAACGGTGAGGGCCGGAGGGTTAGCTCAGTGGTTCCGGCGCCTGCCTTGCAAGCGCAAGGACCTGAGTTCGATTCCCGGTTACCACATATAATGCTGGGCGTGGTGGCTCACGCCTGTAATCCCAGCA